>JASANF010003339.1:0-10922 GCA_030248245.1 Trissonchulus sp. WLG1_4 | reverse complement strand
GAAGGATCCCGAAGCCTACTATTACTGCTCATATCAAAATTATTTTGCTGTGTGCTGCTTATTTCCTCATTATGGCCTGTCTGACGAGGGACAAGCCCTTTGCACCTGTTGATGGTGCTGTCCCCTGTCACATTTGTGGTGCGAAAGCTCACCCTGCCCCATGCTCGGAGGTTTCGCTTGTTACTGCCAGTAAGTCTTGTCGATCCGAGCAAGAAAATGGCCTTGGAGTTTTGATGTCCTATCTGTAAGGACTCGGCTCCCAGAATGCGCCAAGATTTGGATAAGCTGCGATCTGAAGTCGACTCCTTAATCGCTGATCGGTACAATCCTACTTCACCTGAGGCTCAATGCTTGCGGCTCACTTGGTGGGGACAGGATGACTTTAAACGCGCCAGAGTGGCTCAGGCGGCCAGTCTGGAAACGCGTTTCTCGCTATTTATTTCAATCTTTGATCCGGCTCGGCTCGTTGCGGCGGTTGCTGATGCATCTGCTAAAGCTGCTTCGAAGGGCAATTTCTGAAGCGGCTGCGGAAGTTGCAGAAGTCAAGGAGTATAAAATTGAACCTGGTCATGTTCGGGTGTATCCGTCGAATGACAAAGCTGATCTGGCGATTGTTCGGGACTTAATTGAAGGGGTTGGTCTGGATTGTAACAAGGTCCCAAATATATGGCGTTGTCATAACGGTATAATGGGTCGTCCGAGGCTGCTGAAAGTGGCTATGGTGGACTTTGATTTGAAAAGACTGGTTTTGGATGGCTCGCGCAAAAAAATTTGGAAACGTTTTTAAGCGTCGTGATTTGACTTTCAATGAACGTGAAGCTCGGCGTGCAGCGTCTAGGGCTGGAAATAATAAGAACACTGGAACAGTAGCTGTACAACCTTCTGTTTCGGTTTTGGTGGATGTTGGTGACGGAGCTTTGGCAACACTGCCGTCTCGGTGAAGGTCAGTAATTTTAAGTACACAGTTTTGCGTGTTCCTGTGTTGGGTGGTATCCAAATTCTGCTTTATAATGCGAATGGTATTTTGAGAAAGCAATTTCATTTGTTGCGTTATTTAGAAACCTTCAAACCGGACTTAATTGCTATTACTGAAACTAAGTTAGATTCAAACACGAATGTGACATTGTTTGCCGACTCGTATCATTTAGTGCGGAAAAATAGAAATAGGTATGGCGGAAGTGTCTGCTTTTTTGTAAGACTTTCTTATGCGTATAGGATTCTACGTATCTGTGAATCGTTCACTTCTGAAGGTCTTGCAATTGAAATTTCAACTTTAGGGCAATCTTGCTCTTGTGCTGTGTCTTATAAACTCCCAAATGATGAATGGTGCATTAGACACCATTTTTACTGATATGTCTAAAATCGACTACTCCGCTCCTGTTTTAGTTATGGGTGATTTTAATATTCCGTCTGTTAATTGAACCACACTTTACTCGTCTACTGCTAAGCGTCGCGATTTTGCTTTGAATGTTTCTAGTTTAGATTGGTATCGTTGGTATCTCAGCCAACTAGGTTCTGTCCACCAAACATTTTAGATTTAGTTTTCTCTAATGTTTGTGACTTTGTGTCTATGATTGATATTAATGCTCATATTTCAACCTCTGATCATGCATGCTTAACTTTTAAAGTACATATGAATAGACCTTCTTTTAGTACGAGCTCGTTTCTAATGCTAAAATGCTATAATGCTGCTGCTGAAATGAACTGTGCTAATATTTTTGCTTTTCTTATTAATGTAAATTGTCTAAACTATTTTTGGTCAAACTATGTTGTGGGTGAAACTATTGTTGAATCTTTTCTGAACTCTCTTATGAGTATAGTCTTTTTCGTTATTGATACGTACGTTCCTAATGTAATCTCTAGATCTAGTGGAATTCCGTGACTCTCTCACATTCAGCGTTTTGAAAAATTACGTACTGATGCATTTAAGTTTTGGACACGGGATTTAGATTATTTTTTAGTAAGTTTGAGTTTGAGCGTTATAATTATATAGTGAGTCAATGTCAACTAAAATTCTTTCGTAATTATGAACGTAAGTTAGTGGAGTCTCTTTCTGTCAAAAATGTTTTAGGTAGGCCAATTTTTGGTTAGAAGGAAGGTCTGGTTTCCCGCCACTGATTGATAATGACAACATCTTTGTGGTTGACACCGGTGAAAAAGCTGATTTGTTAAATAATTTTTTTGGTTCTGTTTTTACTCATAATGATGGCAACGTACCAGCCTTTTCTTCACGCCTCTCGGTATCTAATGTAGATAATATCCCCAATGTAACAAATTCAGGTATTTCTGCATGTTCCAGCTTCAGTTATGTTCAGTAATTTAAACAAACTTCCTAAGACTCTAGTTTCTGGGCCAGATTTTGTTCCATCTATGTTTGCTGAAACTTTTGCAGCTGAACTTGCTGAACCGCTAGCTATTATTTATGATTTTTCTTTACGGACGTGCACTGTACCATCTCTGTGAAAATGTTCCAATATTACGCCCCTTTATAAAAATAAGTTTTGTAGAAACAAAGTTGAAAATTATGGTGATGTTAGCATTTTTTGTAATTTTATGAAACCTCTTGAGCATACTGCAAATGAGTATCTTCATAAATTTTGTGACCAGCGTAATATTTTTTTGATAAACAATGTGGCTTTCTCAGGGGTCGTTCCACCACCTCTAACTTGCTTTTAGCCTTGAAAGATTGGGTTCAAGCGATAGATAACATAAAGTTTGTTGACATAGTTTACTTGGATGTTCGAAAAGCTTTTAACACTGTGTAACGCCTATTAACCTTTTAAGTCAAGTGTCATAGAGTCGGTACAAATATATAGAATCACTTCAAGTTCTGATATACGTAAGAAAGTTGGAAAGTTAAATTGTTGATTCTGGCTTTCAATGTTCTTCGTATACGTAATTCAAGTACAAGTTTGATAATTTCATATTTCTTGATAATTCAAGCTAACTTTGTTTCGGCTGGAAATTTAAATAATGTTGAAAAGATCTGAATATGTTCTTTTAATTTCTCAGATTGCTTGTTAAGAATCTGACTTGTGTAGGCATAATACCGATTTTGCCGAAGTAATTATTCACAGTAATCCCTAATTGGTAAGTCGATTTTGGGTCCAAAATAATTCCCAGAACAGCGGATTACAGCCATGAGACGCCTTTTGGAAGTAAATATTACAGGCGCCCAGACGGCTTAGAATACAAATTAGTTAGTGCATACGAATCTTTAAAAGAGTCAGTCATATAACAGAAGTCGATTCTTGCTGGTTTGTAAATTCTATCTTGTAGAAGTCCCCAGTTACAGTAAGATAAGTCACCCTAGGGTAGATTATGCTTTTGTAAGGGTTAGGCTAATCTCGGAAATTGTGTTGTGTTTTAGTGTCCGATCTTGGGGAAAGTCAAGCCAGTCAGTCATAGTCAAGTCATAAATAATACTAAAAGTCACCTACAATACCATTCTTTTACTCTTGCTAATAAACTATGGGTACATATCATGTTGGTGTGGTGGTTAGTTGAGCTAGGACTAAGGTACAACAGGTATAAAATATGAGTATGATGATAAGAACAAGACGATAAGAGATACATATATGTAGGATGATTGATCTACGGGATATATAGGGGTTGACAACTGTATCTCATAAAAAATTGTGTTTAAAGTTGGAACAACTGTGTATATACCATGCTGTTCTTGACTGGATTACAAATTTTTTGGCACAAAAAAACAACGTGTTAAAATTGGAAATAAAGTCCCCGAGGGGATTTCGGTTAATATTGGAGTTCCCCAGGGCTCTATCCTGGGTCCAACCCTCTTTCTTATTTATATAAATGATCTGCCTGAAGTTGTTACGAAAGCCAAAGTACTTTTATATGCAGATAATTTGAAGCTATATTTTTGTTTTGATAAAGTAAACTGGACTACAGACTTACAAGACGATTTAAATGCGGTTGTGAACAGGATAAATAACTGGCAACTACAACTAGCTCCGCATAAGTGTTGTGTTTTACGTATTGGGTCTTGCGCTGTGGATGTCAGTTATTATCTGGATACTAACCTATTGGAGTTTGTTAATTCAATGTCTAATCTTTTAGTTTTGATCAGCTCAAATTTAAAATTTCATGCACACTGTGCTAAAATGGCTTCGAAGGCTTTTGGTGTACTTTCGCTTTTATTGAACAATTTTGTTTCTCGTGATCCTAAACTGTTGACTAAGTTGTTTATTGCGTATGTTCGTCCAATTTTAGAATCTAATAGCGTCTGCAGTTTTAATTATCGCATGGACACTGATATTCTTGAACAAGTGCAACGTCTTTTTACTCGTAAGACATTAGGGAATCCTAGCCTTACGCACGAGGAGAGACTCAGAAAGTTGGGTCTTCAGTCTTTAAAAAATTGTCGTAAATTTAAAGCTCTAGTCTTAGTATATAAGATTCTTAATGGTTACGTGAATTTACATCCTGATTTGTTTTTTCCCTGATGGCTGGTGCCCACTCAACACTCAGGTCACTCGTGGAAATTATATTTGCCTAAAACTAATCTGACCATGTCGAAAAAATTTTTCTTTATCGCGTAATTTCTTATTAAAATGCACTTCCTAGCTGTGTCGTCGAAGCTCCGAGCGTCCCATTATTTAAGCAGCGTTTATTTGTTTTTATGTTTGTGGGCGGTGACAATTCTTTGTGAGTTTTGTTACTTTTTTGTTATTTGTCTTGTAATAATAATAATAAGTCTCAAATTTTTTAAACTTAGTGTATATGCCTGCAAAATTTCTATTGGGGCCCCGAGCCCCCAGACCCCCACTACTTTATGACATGATAACTTTAGTTGTTGTTCATCCTCGAGCTTGAGCATTGTGTGTTCAAGTTCTCATGTATTCATCTTAGCTAAGGCGTGTTCGTGTTGTCATCAGCCGCCGCGTATACGAGATATTAAGGCATAATCCGTTACATAAACAAGCACTTTTGTGGACGAGCATATTTTTGGTCACATTCCAACAATCAGTATTATTTTACCGTATCGGTAAAATACAGCGCGGCGTGCACCAAATGGGTTTTTGACAGCTATTCTGCTTAGTGCTTCGTGTGGAATTTTGGTAGGCATGAAAGTTTCCTGGTTTTTTCCGTGAATGAGCCTAGACGGATACCAAAAAATTGAAACTACAGAGAACGAAACCACGAAAACCAGTAAAAATGTTACCACAAAATAATTTTAACAAGTTTTGAAAAAACGAGACAAGCGAAGCCAGAGAATTTTTTGGCTATCTACCTAGCCGAGACCGAGATCAAGACCAGGCTAGTCTCGGGTTTTGACCAAAACCCGAGACAAGAACCGAGGTTTTCCTTCTCAAATCATTCATCTGCGGGAACGCTCACTAGTACCACATATGTACCTATCATTATTTAACGTTGGGTCAGCACAGAAGGATTAAACGATAGATCTACATTGAAGATTCCTATCAATGTTTCTTAAACACTAAAAAACTGGGTACTATACGATGGCAGTTGTCCCTGCACTGCATTGATAAAGTTAATTTTGTTTTCTGACGAAAACTTGCAATGAATATATAATAAAATTTTTAAAAATGAACTGCAAACTGCAAAACTGCAGTAAAACTTTTTGAAACAACATCTACCAGTCAAAACTCATTTAATAATTCTACAATTGACTCCTATACCCCTACCGACTGCAACAGTAATACTCTGTTTTGCTGAAATTGCCGCTGAGCCAGGACCATAGATTAAGAAAATGTTCAAAATTTGGAACATATCAGGCAAATTTTGTAGTGAAAAGTGCACATTATATAAAAAAATACATATGTACGTAATCCATAGCTTTGCAAACCACCCTTGTGAAGTGTACCACATGTCTTATGTCGGGTAATATTGTCCTCACTTTAAGTAAATTCCTTAAAAGTGCCAATTTTTTTGTGAAAGAATCGGAAAAACTTTGAACTTGTAGCATGATACCAACATTTCTTTTATCTTTTATACATCAACAATTGGTTAAAATTTGACAAATTTTTTTCTGAATTTGTATTCATTGTTGTTGTTGCACACAATATTACAGAAGGCCGAAAAAACAATATAGGTATACTCAATAACTTTAGGCTGATACATTATTGATTTGATTTTTGCAAGTGTTTAGATAGAAGTTACGCACAACACAGGCACGCACGCACACGCACACACGCTCCGCTCTGCCTTGTCAGCGCATGTGTAGTATGTACATAGCTGTTGTGCTGCTCAGTGCAACAGACTGTAAGAATGCACTGAAACTAAGCATGATTTACATGCACATTTAGTTTCAGTGCATTACCTGAATTAGTATGCACGGCCGCTGAGGCGGCCGCGCAAAAATGCCTAGGTACTGTGCTCTGCACTGTGTGTCAGCTAGTGAGTTTCAGCGTAGCGCAGTCTATGTATGTGTGTGTGCGCAGTGTGTGCGTGTGTGCTGCAGCCTTGCAGGATATATCGGCATATAATGCATATAATTTTGTTGGTCAGTCAATAACCGATTTCAAAAGTATGCGATCAATGTAATGTAACTAAGCGTTTGCTTTGTACCGCTATTTGGAAAACTTGGAAAGTTTGCGTTGATAGTTTCAGTTTTCCTGTTGGTACCTCAGTAGCGACAGGACTTTATATTTGTTTTACCGTACGTAAAATGCACGTCTATGTGTATTCTCTGTAGCGAATTTGTGTGCGTTAGTATGTGTAATTGCACCGTTGTGTGTGAGGTGGCCAAGCAGCTAACCAGATAACTTCGTTTTGTTGTTGCTAACTTGCTAGCGAACTGTATGGCCGAAATGGCCAGATAAATGATTTTTATTATTTTTAATGCCCTAAAAATGAATTTTTCTTGACTGACGCTTCAATTATCGGAAACCAGGTAATGAATTACTTCTAGAATTATTTAAACGAAGCATCAAGCAAGGAGCAAAAGTAGTTCCAAAACTAAATTATGGTTGCGGCTCCAGCAGTCAGCTTTTTGTAAATCAAATCCAGCATATAATGTAGTTAGCTTGCAGCTTTCAACTAGGTATGCGCAAGGTTAATACTCTATCTATAGTGAGGTACATACATATTTATCATTATTCATACCCCAAATTTTTCACAAATTAAGTTTTGAGCAAACTTGAAACGGTGCCTCGTCGACCTTTGAATCGGCTGATGATGTATTGTGCACTATTCAGTTCTTTATTGAATGGCGGTTTCACGATTCCTATGACGCACGGCAACTCAGGCCATGGCCAAAACTCAGGTGTCAACATGATTGAAAATTCTTGGCAATGGTTTATAAAGAGTTTTGATGAAAATTACATCATTTGAAAGAAAATTGAATAACTGACAACTTATCTTAAAGAACTACAAGTTACAAATAAAGTTGAAGAAAGTTATCGCGCAAACTTGTAGTTAATCGAGTTAAGCTCCGTGCGCATACGCAGCTTAAGATTGCCTATGCGCAACACGTAAATTTTAAGCCATGGCTTAACTTTAAGTTAAACCAAGTGATTTTATGAAAACAAGTTTAATTGGGCACGGCTTAGCTTGAGTTAAGCCAAAAATTGTTTTCATAAATTCTCTGTGGCTTACGGTTTACATGTTAAGCCGAGCGAATTTATGAAAACGACGCCAGCTTAACTTAAATTTAAACCGCTCCTATGATAATACGTGCAGCTTAAATTGACTTTATGAACACAGGTTTAACTTAACGACTTAAGCCGTAAATAATTTATGAAAACAACGCGGTTTAACTGGAATTTAAGCGGCCGCTCAAGTTGAGTACTTGAGCCGTAATTTTTTTCATAAATTCATGGCTTAAGTTGAGCTGATCCAGTTAAGTGATTTTATGAAAAGGCCCTTAGTTTAGTTTCAAGTTTAGGCCACTGATGTACTTGGGGCCTGGGGGGCTCCGGGGAGGGGAGCCTCCCAGGATTAAGATATTAAGATTCCATGACAAGCCCCCCACACTCAAATTTGACGCATTGGCACAAGCATCCTCCTTGCTGCTCAAAAAAAGGTGCCCGAAAACATAAAAATCGCCTAAGAACATTGTAAAATGCTTAAAATTTTAACAGCAAGCGAAAAACATCACTCAAGGGTAAAAATATCTGATCTTTGCAAAAATTTCCCAATTTATAATTGTAAATAAAATAAAATACAATAAAAATGTAAATTTTAGCTTTTTTGTCGGTTCAAGCCCCCGAAACTTCGGGACAAGCTTCCCCCCAAAATTTCGAGATGTCCGGGACAACCAACTCCCAAATTCAGACCCCGTGTACATCAGCATCAGGCTGCCTGCACTCGGTGACCCATCCCCGGTCATCTTTTGGTTTTTATCTGCTGGCGCCGAACAACTATAACTGTTTTACCATTTTCAACTAATTTGCAGCTAACGATTGAACACCAGGCCACGGCGGGCCTTCCGGCCTTTTGTGCCATGCTCGAACGGGCGAACGGAGCATATAACATCAACATATACTATCTAGAAAGGAAAGATTGTGTCGTGTTTGTGATTGTAAGAAAGTAGAAGATGAAATGTATAAGCTGCTTTATTGTCAGCTTTATGATGATTTCCGTAACAATATCTGAAACCATGTTACACGCCAAACACTCAGCCTTGAAACTAAGAAACTTGATAGAAATTAACAAAATTGAAAAGAAAAAACGACCAAATTAAAGATATAGCATTTTGTTTTATCCAAAAATATTGTTGACTGTTATTGTGACTGTTTATATTAGTAAACGTCTATTAACAAAAACTTACTAGCATTCTGCAGAATTAATGTTTATTCTTATATTGTAACGTTTTATTGTAATTCGGTTTAGTGTATTAGTAGTGTGCTGTAACCTGGTTATTACGGCACGCTGCAGCGTGCAACTTACTTATACTGCACGCTACAGCGTCCGCCCTATTTATACCGCACGCTGTAGAAATAGCAAGAAAAGTAAAGACGAGATGAATCAAAGCACCGCTGTCAAATTCGCGGTTTTTTATTCCACCGTCCTAACGACTAGGCCACTCCAATGACATCAAGTTGCCTAATATTTCTCATATAGAGCAGCGGCAGTGTAGTGGACTTAGTTTTCTACTGTCTGTATTGCTGTAGCTACGTACAATCAGTATGCATCCTAACTACAGGGTGACAACTACCAAAGTTACCAGCTTATCCGTATCAAGACTGTGGCCTAATGGATAAGGTGTCTGATTGCGAATCAGAGTAGTGTGGGTTCGATTCGCATCAGTCTTGATGTTTTTTAAATCACTGAAAACTTTCCGTACTTTATTAAAAACAAATTACAAATTACGAAACGCATGTGTGAATCCCTCGTGCAGGTGCACTCGGAGTTTTACAGAAACATGCGTATAAATCACTTATAGCGTGCCATAACTTAATTGCTGCATTGTTTTTGTTATATTGTAACGTTGTATGTATTGTTGTATTGTTTTTGTTGTATGGAATTGTAACGTTGTACGCATTGTTGTTTTGTTTTTGTTTTTGTTTTGTTTTTGTGCGTTAGCACCAGCATAGTATTTTCCTTACGTGGAATTATATGTTTATATCAATGAATACTCATTCATTCATACACTATCGCAGTAAATTCAAAAGCCTGGTTGCAAATATTACCTTTTACGTACCGACTTGTACGTTTGCTTAAATTAATAGTTATATTGCCAAAACTATGGTGTCGGGTAGGTATCTTACATACGCGGTTTGAACAGGTCTTAGTCAGACTACGGGGCAAAGCGCAGCGAGTTACCAGTCTGCAAAATGTTGAAGCTAACCGAGATTGACCGGGTCGGCCGGAGTCAGGGTACTCAGCCTGACCTAAACAGACAACAAACACCATATACTTTTTGTGATGCCACTTTTTTTCAAATAACCTTAAATTCTATTAATATTTAAGAGCGCTCAATACCACAGTACCGCTCAGAATCACGACCCCTGATTCCGGAGTCAGACTCCGGAGTCAGAGTCGGAGTCATGATTCCATTGACGTAACGAACGTCAAAAGTTTTGACCATTAATCAGAAGTATCGGTTTCACCGGAATCAGTCTGACTCCAGAATCAGGGAGTCAGTTTGATTCCTGCTGACTCCGCGGGTTTTGTTATGCTGGCCAAGCTAGTGTTGTAAACAGGTGTATTTCAAATAGCAATATCAAAAAACTTCCTATTAGTTTGTTAGGGGGCACACACGCGAAAACAAATTAATCATTACGTAAAATAAATTTAAATTTTATAAAGTTGAATTTTCTATTGTTGAAATTTTGCTCAACTTTCACAAAAACGACTTTAAAAAATTTTATATAATTTTATTATTTGTGCATGCTAATCACTGGAACCCCTCTGTTGAATATACACGCATAAAAAGAAGTTTAAAAGCTTGTCACTGCTTCAATAGCCACCAAAAATATGCCACGACAATCTAGTAGTCAAGGATAAACACTGTTATGTGACGTAAATATCCAAACCAAATTTCTTCATAAATGAAATTTTACTTATTATTTATTTGACACGGTAAAAATACGAAATTGTAAGATACATTTATTATGTAATTTGTGTTTATTTATTATTTATTTTTTACCACAATGTAGTCATAATAGATTTAGTATAGAACAAATATTCAATATATTTAACTACTTCATATTGAAATTCAAAATAGTTAACTACTTCATATTGAAATGAAATATTGAATATTTCTTCATGTAGTGCAGTCTCATGTTATTATTGGTTTGGTCCCATTTAATAAAATTGTATTACAAATTAAAAATAAAGAAATATAAAATTATGGTAACGAACGCGTGTAAGCGAAATCGAAATAGCACTTTTTGTGCTATAGCGCTTTTTTTATGCGCTATATGCGCTATGGAATTTGCTATATGCGCTATTTGCGCTATAGCGCTTTTTTGGGGTGCTATATGCGCTATTTG
>JASANF010003338.1:0-14928 GCA_030248245.1 Trissonchulus sp. WLG1_4 | reverse complement strand
ATGAATATTTCCCTCACTCCTGTGCATGGGGGGCAGGGCTGACTGTAGTTTTACTATTTTGTATTATGATGAGATGATATTGAGATGGGATGACTATGCAACAACTGTGCAGTATATGTATGGATTTTGTGTAACAGCTGTCGTTGTAATTCGCACGCAATTGCAATTTTCTTATTTTTTATCATCATGACTGCATAGCTCATAATAGCAGGTGTGACGTAGTAAAACATTAATAAATAATAAATAAATAAATGACTAAAATTAGTTTTGGTTTTGTTTTCAGGTTCTGTTATTTTTTCCGCACCCCTCTGTTCAGTGCCAGCGCCACCGAGCGTGAGGTGAACGCGGTGGACTCTGAGAACACCAACAATCTGCGCAACGACATGTGGCGACTGACGCAGCTGGAACGATCATTGTCCGACTCCAAACATCCCTATTCCAAATTCGGCACGGGGAATAAGGAAACATTATTGACTTTGGTACGGGGGGCATTGGAAGGAGAATGTGTGGGTATTGCAGGACTTCGATGGAGGACCATGTTTGCGAGGACAGATTCAGGATGAATTTCGGAAGGGGGGGCAAAAAATTTTGAACTTTTGAGTAAAATTTTTTTCAGGGCAAAACATTTTTTTGGCCGCCACATTTTTAGCCGGATTATAAATAAATCAAAAGGGCGACCCCTTGCGTGCAATTGTATTTGGAAAAATTGCAAATGGGGGCGGCCGCACCACCGATCACCTATGTATCCGCTACAGCATGTTTGCTGTTGTCTAAGACTCTTAGGTTTAGAAGGTTTGTGACATTTTTTCTTTGATTTTTTTGCGATCGAAATTCTATCTTTTTTTAACGCATTTTTTAACGCAAATGTATGCTTTCTAGGCACGGCAGAAGAATCTGGAGCCGCGTGAAGAGTTGTTGAAATTTCACGAAAAATACTACAGTGCTAATATCATGGGTCTGTGTGTTCTGGGCAAAGAACCTCTGGACAAGCTGGAAGAAATGGTTTTGGCTCGATTCAGTCCCGTAGAGAATCGATCCCTTGAACGGGAACACTGGGACAAACATCCCTATGGTCCGGAACAGCTGGGACAAATTGCTAAAGTAGGAATGAGTTTGCTTACAGCACGTTTTGTAATTTTGTATGGGTTTTCCTGTGATTTCGCACTGTCACTTTCTTACTAAAAGCACAACCAGATTTTTATACACTAGTCACTGTAGTAGTTTTATTTTTTTATTAATCATATCACTACGATTGAATGATTACTGACAGTTTTTTAGGAATACTATTGCTTGTTATAAAAGCTGGCTTTATAAATTTATGACGGTAGTTTTTTTCCGGTTGCCCACGGCTCGTCAGGCTCGTAAAATTTTGGAGGATTAGCTCATTTCCTTCACTGATACTAAAAAAGCTTGTAACTTAGTGTGTGTATTCTTTTACTTTAAAAGGCACTGTTGACACAACTGCTAGCAGCACAGTCATTTATCATCTTTTTTAGGTAGTTCCAGTGAAGGATTTACGGGGTCTGCACGTTAGTTTCCCCATTCCGGATCTGCATCCCTACTACCGTAGCAATCCGGGACAATATCTGGGTCACCTATTTGGTCACGAAGGGCCCGGAAGTCTCCTGTCTGAGCTGAAAAGCCGGGGCTGGGTCAATTCTCTGGTCGGCGGTCCGCGGACCACGGCCCGGGGATTTGGCTTTTTCTCCATTGACGTGGACCTCAGCGAAGACGGTCAAGAGCACGTGGAAGATATTATTGAACTGATTTTTCAGTACATCGCCCTGCTGCGCAAGGAAGGACCGAAGGAGTGGATTCACAGGGAATGTGAAAAACTGCGAAATGTGTCTTTTAGGTATTGCGAAACGTTATAAAGTTTATTTATTTATTTATTTTTTTATAAAGTAATTTTAGTAGTTTTTTAGGTTCAGTCGGATTCAGCTATCTTATCTGTGTTAGAATTTTTATCAATTAAGAATACTTTGTATAATAACCAGAAAATTTAAAAAACACAAGATGCATAAATTTGTTCGTTTACTTCGACTAAATCATTCAAAGTTACTAGATTTGTGTGTTGATTTCGAATTCAGTTAGAAGAGAGATTGACTACCTGTACCGTGGTGACTTTGCCAGTATGCTGTGTAATGCCTTTTCTACTTTTTTCATCAACATTATTACCAAGCAGTAATTAACTATGTAATATGTATAGTAATGAAAATATTAGCTTTGCATATTATTAGAACTATTTACATTATCTAATTATTCTATTTTCCCAGGTTCAAAGACAAAGAGAACCCTCAGGGCTATGTGAGCCACCTGGCCACTGTGCTGCACTACTATCCCCTGGATGAAGTACTCTGTGCGCCCTACATGATGCCCGACTACAAGCCCGAGTTGATCACAATGCTGCTGGACAAATTGCAGCCTGAAACCATGGTGGTGGCTGTGGTGTCGAAGAAGTTTGAACAAGAAGCCGATTTAGAAGAAAAATGGTATGTAAGCGGGTGGTTATGGTGGTTTGGTCAGATGGAATGGAATAGATAGCTAAAAATACTGTTTTTAGAGACATTTACAACAAGAGTACATCATGGTGTCTAGCTCAAAATAAACACTTCCCTAGCTGCCAAAGTGCCAAGATGCAGTCTGTGTAAACAAACTAGACAAACATATTGATAATTGTGACGAAATTATTGCATGTGAATAGATTTTCAAAAAGCACAGGCAGATGCGCTCGTTGATTATGCTCACTCCTTCAGTTTCTCTGCTGACCTGATCTCTGATTGGCACGCTGCATATTCGCCTCCAATCAGGTAGCTAAAGGCAAACGTACGCGCTTGTTGGCTGCTGCAGGCGTGTAATCTAGATAACGTCTGCCGATTGACTAATCACTGCCTCTCCTCCTGTCACTGGGAGTTGGGCATTTGTGACGAGTTCATCTGCCTGTGCTTCACCTTAGGCAGTAGAGGGGGTGCTTAGTGTTTCTGACAGTGAAACAATATTGTACCGTTCAATTTCACACTTATACCCGACAAACGTGAAAACAATGACCTCTTTCATAATGCAGAGAGTGTAGCAAAATAGATAAAAACTTAAAAAATGTTGAAGTCGAATAATTAATGAGACCTCAAAGCGTACATCCTTTGCTAGTACATTATTTACGCTAGAACTCAATGATAATAATAATAACTATAATAGCATATTGCCGTTACAATAGCGATACAATAACTGCTTTGCGTAAAATGGGGAGTCTTCGATTTTTCTGTTAATCCAGGTATGGCACCAAGTATTCCATTGAAAAGCTAACGCCGGAATTTTTGGCCAAACTGTCCAGAGCGGACCTGCATCCCAAACTAAGCCTGCCTGAGCCAAACGAATTTGTGCCCAGCAATTTTGAGCTGGTCAAGCCAGACCCTTCGAACGGCCCGCAGCCGGAGCTGATTCGAAATGACAGTCTGTGTCGCCTGTGGTATTTGCAAGACAAGGAATATTTGCTGCCCAAGACGTGCGTATTTATCCAGTTGACCAGCCCCTTCGCCTATGTGGACCCCCTGCATGCAAACCTAGCCCATATGCTGACCGAAACGGTGCAAGACGCCCTAGATGAGTACGCCTATGCGGCGAAACTGGCCGGGCTGAACTACAAACTGGACTGCACTAAATACGCCCTAAGACTAACGCTGCACGGCTACAATGAGAAGCTGGAAAAACTGATGACTAAGGTGGCCGAAAAACTGGTGCAATTCAAGCCTGATCCGCAACGATTCGAAGTGCTGAAGGTGTGATTTATTATTTGGTTTATTTGTTTTTGAATTTATTTTTTATTTAATGACGTTCAGTAATTACGTGCATATTATTTCCTTAAGGGGGTAGTGTCGCGAAAGCAGTCGATTTTGCGCGACTGTAAAACTTGTTCAGTAAAATGTTAGAAATTGTTCTTTCTATATTTTAAAAATCTACCAAAAGACAAACTATTTTGCCAAGTTTTAGCAAAATTGGTGCAGCATATAGTTTGCAATAATGTCTCAAAGTCGGAAAAATGACGAAAAAAAAACCTATTCACATTCCATTTTTTAGTCACATTTATCAATTTTTCAGTTTAGTTTTTTTACACAGACTAATAGCACATAATATGTTGTAGTTTATGCACACAAAATTTAGTGCAGATTACTGTAGCGGCTGTGGAGTAATACTAGTTTGAACTGTGAAGTTGTACTTAAACTGTAAAATAGTAACAGCAATAATGATAAATTGTGGAAAATCTAGACGCTTATTTTCAAATCAGAAGAAAAACGAACCTTCAATTTTCTTTTTTCTTATTTGTCGCAAAAAATTGTGCGTCCACACATGATGTGTACTTCACAAGCTGGCCAATCTGATATCTGGCTTGATTTTTCGAACTTTTATGTCCCTATTGTGTGATGTCTGGCTTACTAATGACGATTGGTCCAAGATATTTGTCAATATTGATAGTGTGATGTCTGGCAGTAATTATTTGATACCATACAGCGTTGGACTAGCTTCTCATTGCGTGTACTACTTCAAAACAAAAAGTTCTATTTTCACAGCCTATGAGCAAAACTGCTTTCGCGACACTACCCCCTTAAACGCTAGTTTTGTTAGTAGTTGCCAGCACTGACTTGCAGCAGTATTAGGTTATAATTGTGTTTAACAAACTGGCAGTTTTTGCATAAAGAACACAGTAATTTGACGAAACGTGTCACGACAACGTTTCGTGGAATATTCATTAGCGCGTCGGAAGACAGGAATTTTGAACTTATGGCAAGCATGCCATCACACGGGTATGGAGTCCACAGTATAGGCGCCGTTGGCTACGACATGGTAGCTTAAGCGGCTGACCGTAGGTTAGCTGCTGTAAATTATTTTGCTGTATCTCTGTAAATTATTTTGCTGTATCTCGTTCGGCAACATGTACTCAATGTGTACAGTTTTGCAATACAATGATCAATTTTGAACTCAAGTTGTTCACAGTGAGCACGTTTCAACTCTTAGGTAGGAAAATTTAAGCAAAATCGACGCACTGTTGGCTAAGCTCAGGACTAACATTTGACAAGTGTATGTAATACGTTGGCTTCAAAAAGTTTAAAAAAGTGCCGCGTTTTATATTCGAAGAATATCCTCAGCACTGCAAGTACGTCACACCGCGATCTGTCTAAAATAAGTTTAACCTTACTCGCAAAACGTGCTTGTTTGTTAAAAATTGGTTGGTTATCAGTTAGCTGCTGAAGAAAACTATGAATCATAAACAGTTTGCTTAGATTAGTTGAATTAAACTTTTTTTTCTGAGTTTAGGAGCTGTACGCCAGAAATTTGAAAAATTTCAAGATGGATGAGCCATATCAACATGCCGTCTACTATACCAGCCTTATTCTGTCCGAGCGCGCGTGGACGAAGGAAGAACTCTTAGCTGAGTTAGACGGTAGTTAACGCTTTTTTACTCTTGAATGTTTTCGTGGTTTTGCTACTCTTAGTTTATATAATTACGTTTATGTTTATGTTTAATGCAAATTTGCAGTAATTGCCAACATGAAATCCACAAGAGAGACATACTCTGGTAACAACGAAATTATTGAGCTTACGCTAGCGAAAACAGCAATAGAACAAAAACAAAGCAAGACGACACAAAACAAGAAATCGCCAGTAGGCCACCACCAGTAGGACCCCTTGGGGGGGTACCCTAGGAGGGTCATAATATGGGGGTCCAGAGGGTCCTAGCATACATGTAACGGGGTCAAAATTTTGGGGGGCCTCTCCGGCCAAATTTTGGGGACCTTCCCCCCCAGATCGACCAAAAATACCCTAAATTTAGCAAATTTTTTTAAAATATTTGCAAAAAGTGCCATTTTTTAAAATTTTGCCCAAATTTTGGGGACTCTCCCCCCCGGATCTTCGATTTTTTTTTTTGGGGGGGGGGCCCTCATACATGTATGGGTCCTAGGTAAAAAGTAACCTCCGATTCGTGTTCAGGGGCCCAAACTACCCTAGAGACAAGTTTTTGTCCAAATCCCTAATAAAGGTCACCAAGGTGGGGGGACAACTACTCATAGGGGGGCCTCACCAAAGTTTGGGACCAATCCGCCCAGTAACTCTAGAGAAAAACAAGTAACAAACTTTTGCTAACAGGAAAAAAAACAAAGACAGGAATATGAATACAGTGGGTTGCACCACTGCTTCGCGAGTGGTCGGCAACCCAACAAAAGTGAACAAAGCAAAACAAGAAACTAAAACTATATAGGAGTAGGATAATAATATACAAACATAAAGATTAATTTTAGCATCACTAAAGTGAAGTGATTAATCGTTAAAATCGCATGAAACTAGTGAAACGTTACATGCGACACGGATGCCTAAAAATTGTCATCTCATTATTGATAATGGTCCTAACTCCTAACTTTACGGTATGTGGAGTGTGGAAAAACAGTTTTTTCCTGTTCGCTCAACGTACGGGCTGATTTTGGTAAAAATGAGCTTATTCAGCCTGTCTGAATGTCCGATTAGATTTTTGATCCTACAATAGCGTTAAAAAGTGGTTTTCTGAACTATGAATGTTTTACGTTTCAGCTGTGACTGTTGAGCGATTGGAAGCCTTTGTGCCCTTCTTTTTTTCCAATGTCCACATTGAAGCCTTGGTGCACGGAAATCATAGCAAAGAGGTGAAAGCTTGTAGTTTTTTGAGTCTGCCAAATTTTTGATTTAATCTGCACAATGCACATCCATCTACTTACATGCTTTTTTTGTCGAATTAGCGAATACAGGAGATCTTTGGAATGTGCATGTTTAAGCGCTCCACTGACTGGCTGCTGATTGGAGCACGTGCACAGCCGTCTGGCCAATCAGAGTTGTAGCTAGAACCTTATTGGCCGCATACGTATTTAGTAGAAGTTGAACAAGTAGACAGAATTCGACGAGCGCGGCTGTGTTCTATCATAGGGAGGCCAAAGAGTGTCTTTGATGGGCATGCAAAACTGAGTTGGATGATAACATACAATTGCTGCTGACCTGGCATTGGTTTTGGTGATAATAGAGCCGTGCAGATACTGTTTTCGTTCGATAATACTTCAGATCGCAATGGGATCTCCATTCGCGTTTTGGAGCGGAACTGAATAATTGTGCTGCGTCGTAATGTTCCGGCTGTATTCTTGGTCCGAAAATTAGTCTTTTTAATCTGGTTACATTTTTTCATCTTTTTTTAGGAGTCATTAAAATTAGCCGAGATGCTGGAGCATGTGTTGAAGCACGGTGCCAAGTGTCGACCACTGTTTCCGAGTCAGCTGGGACGAGATCGAGAAATTAGGTTACCGAACGGTTAGTGACCCTATCATTTGTCTGAGCTTATTCACGCCGTATCAGCATCTGACAAAGAAAGACGTTTTGTCTAACGTCTAGGCAAACAAAGCGAAATTTCGCGAATTTGATCAATCTGGTTACATTGATGGATCATGCATCGTTGTTGTCATACATGTAACAGCACCAAAATTTTGGGTACCCCTCCCCCCTTAAGTGGGACCCCCCCCCCTCCCCTGCGTCAACTCATTTTTGACCCCCCCTCCCTCGCAAAAATGACGAAATTTTTACCTTTTTGGACCAAAAAAACCGATTTTGACAATTTTTGGCGAATATTTTGGTAAAAATCGCTTAAATTTCACCAAAAAAGGCCGATTTTTTCAAATTTTGGCCAAAATTCTACTTCCGCCGGGACCCTCCCCCCTCTTTTCTCCCTGACGGGACCCCCCCTCCCTCCCCCGGGACCGAATTTTGGGGGGGTGTTCCCCCCCCATCCCCCCCCCCAACTACATGTATGGTTGTTGTCATGGTTCGGACAAATCTGGTGTGATTACGTATCCGTTAAACGCATCCACGTAGTGATAATGTTAAAAGAAGTAGATAAATTAGTTGTAGATAAATTTAAATTTTCGAAACTACGTTATCGAATATAATATTTCAGGGGATAACTTCATCTACGAAGCTATGAATGAGATCCATTCTAACTCCGCCATCGAAGTGTATTTCCAGTGCGGCCCAGAGTCCACCAGAGATAACATGCTCTTGGAACTGCTGTGTCAAATCATTCACGAACCTGCCTTTGATCAGCTGAGGACGAAGGAACAGTTAGGTAATTGAGGGCTTACATTCTTACATTGATATTATGTGTCGAAATGAACCTGTGTGAGTCCAATGTGAAGAAGATGAGGGGTAGTGTTCATGTAGGTGATTTAATAGCTACAGATGAAGTGCGGACGTTTTACTTTTCCTGAACCCTGTCAAGCCTGAAAAGCGTGCGATATTGTATTTTTGCGTAGACATCATTTTTGGCCATACAGATTTTGGAAAAGACTGGGTATGAATCTTCGATTTTCGTAGTTAATTAGTGAGCGAATCTGGTTATCATAATTTGGACGTTTTTATGTCAGACGATGTTAAGGCTGAGCTTTAAAGCTGAGCTGTTGTCTTTTAACCAGCCTTTATAGCGATTTCTCCAATTAGCTATTAGTCTGAACTAACATATTTTGTCCGTTAATATATTTACACAATTGGGTCAGTTTAACTGTTCCGCTGATTTTTCTATTTGTAGGTTACATAGTGTTCAGTGGCACCCGGCGTGGGAACGGATCTCAGGGTTTGCGTTTCATAGTGCAGTCCGAGAAAAGTCCAGACTACGTGGAATCTCGCATTGAAGCTTTCTTGCAAGCGCAACTTGTAAGTTACAACCATACCTGCACTGTGCCAACGCCCAACTGCCAAGTTAATCGAGGGGGGTGGTATAATACAGGATACGATATGGATTAGAGAAAAGATAATTCCTTGTTGTTGCTTTGCTACTGTAAATTTGCTAAATTCTCTGTGTAATTGAAGGTGGTAGTGCCAAAATAGCAGTTTTTTACATTAATTTTCAATTCAGAACAAAGTATTGAAGTGCGAACAATCGGTGTTGACAGAAGCTATGTGTACTTTTTTTTGCAACAATTGTCAAAAAACGTTAGATAAAGCAAGGCTTTGTTAATTTAAGTGTGATGCATAAGGTCGTTATGTTATTATCACAATTAAATTTACAAATTAATATGGGAATTGCTCTTCTTTATTCTATTTCGTATGATTTTTCAAGTGGAATCACTATTTTATTAGTCTGATCAGGACTGTTTTAGGAATCAGTAGAGAAAATGACTCCAGAAGAGTGGGAATGTCACGTGAGCGCACTGGCCACACGGCGTCTGGAGAAACCGAAGAAATTAGTCGGATTAGCCACCAAATATTGGTCTGAAATTAGCTCGCAGTTTTATCACTTTGACAGAGGTTGGTGCATATTGCTGTTAGCTGCATTTTCTGAAGCTTTTGTGAAGTTTAAACAGTAACTGCTATTAATAGTCCGCATGAACTCTGTGGTGAGCAGGTGGTGTGCTGAAACGAGGGGAGCACCTCCTTCTACCCCCTTGAATCAAGACGCACCCCTGATTTCAGAGAGGCTCCCCCCTTGGAATCAAGACACATCCCTGATTTGAAGAGGGAGTACCCCCTTCTGACATCAAGGCGTAAAAGGGCTATTTCGGTCGGAGCATCATTCCGGCCGATTAGCTACTAGCTAGAATGGGAAAGTGTGTCATACTCTTTCCTTGTAATATGTACTCTTGGTATTATTTACTTGTATAGGCTTTGGAACATGACTTTGGATATAAGATTTTACCTCGAATAGGATATTTTCTCTACTTTTTCTTTTTTCCTTTTCCAGGTCAAAATACAAGTTTATATTGCATGAACTGTCTTGTAGATAGTTTTAATTTTAAAACATATTTATTGTTTTAGATAATGTTGAAGTAGAAGAACTGAAGAGATTTACTAAAGACGATTTGGTAGCATTTTTCAAGGTACATAGCATATTACCTGTTTTGTTAAACTGTCATTTTCAAGAATTGATTTATTGCATACTAAGCAGTAACAGTTTCATTTTATCAGTTTAATAGTTCATTTATCAGAAAAATTTACTATTAGATTGAAAATGAAAAGATGGTGTTCTTCATGCCTGTAATTGGTATAGATAAAAGTCCCTATTATGTACTGTTGGTACAGGTTAGACTCAAAAACAATAGAACAGGATCCACTAAATGTTCGGACATTACCTATATTTTTACAGGGGCAGTAGTTATGCTTATACACTTTATAACCACGTGAAATGTAGTATTTCATTTCAGAACACTATTGCAAGCGGTGCTGATAGTCGTCGTAAACTGGCAGTGCGCATTACTGGGGTAAAGGCTACAAAAACGGCTGAAGACAATGCAAAAACTCCCACCGAAAAGGGAGATGTGCCATCTGTAAGCCAATTATTTTATCATTTTTAATTTCATTAACCAGTACTTGTGAGTGAACTACTGTTCGGAAAAATGGTGCTGGATTTTTAAAAAAGTATAGGATATAGGATTTGACCTTTAAAGTCTATATTGCAGTTTTTTTAGAACATTGTAATGAAAAATTCTACACTTATTACATACGGTATACTATTTCCCTTGGACTGCGTTTAGCAAGGCTGAGCTAAGACTACCGATATACATTCCTACGATGTGTTTCACCCCCACAGGTTTTTAAGGTTAATCAGTTTTTTGTCATCTGTTGGATTGTTATTTTTAGGGCCAACTTATTGAAAACATCGCCCGATTCAAACACGCCCTGCCGCTGCACCCCGCGCCCCAACCGGTCGTGCCCATTCCTGATGCCGTCTGTAGCAGCAGAGCCAAACTGTGAACTATTAAAACGATGTAATTATAATAATATACTAGATTATATATTTAAGATTGTTAATCAATTTTTATGGTTGATTATTGCTAAAGGTCATGTCACACGAGGATTCATAGTTCAAAAGACGCCATAGAGCGAAAATATTGTAAACTGGGCTTTATAGACATGTTAGTGAAGGAAAGAATTTTAACGATAGCTAATCCCCACTATATTGGTTCAAGAGTGGACTTTAGAATTTTTGTCATTGGCTGATATACATTCGGCTGTCCGCTGTACGAATGTATCAGTCGAACCTACAGACAATATTTCGTATGGGATTATTTGTCAAACAAAAGTTGTGAAACTTTATGTTGTGAGTAATGTAATAGTATTTTTGTATGAAATTTTTGTATGAATTATGAAATATTATGTTAAAGTTAATTGATTATATTTCACTGATCAATGTTTTAAAGCACTCAAGGCACTTAGTCTTACTCTTATATTTTTCTTGTATAAGAAGTGTTTGTTTTTGAAAACAATGTAATTTTCATTTTTCACAATAATTCACTATTCAAGTTATGTCTTAAATGAAATATTGTCAACTATAGTACCAATACTATCTGGATTCCCTGTGCTTTCCTTTTAGTGAAACAATACTGTTGCAATGTTTTGTAGTCGATTATTGTTTTAATTATTATTGCTTTTTCTTTCTTGTTGGTTTTTAATAAATTATATTCACATTACGCGTGTGCTGTTTGTTGGTTTTACATGATGACTGATGATTTAATAGCGGAGATGGCCGACTATCTAAAATTGATAGATTGATTAAATAAGGGATCCTTAGGGTGGAATGCATGAAGGCAGTCATACGTTAAAACCAGTCTAAGGCGTTCTATTTCAGTAATTCAGAACGTCGTAACGAAATATTCTACATGTATTAGACAGGTTAGAACGTTGCCCTTAGACTGCGTTTAGCAAGACAGAGCTAAGACTGCCTTTATGCATTCCACCGTTAGTGTGTAGGCTCAATATAGACTAATTCTCGTGGCAGGGGAGCAAGTCACTTTTTTGGACAAAGTGTCAACTGTTAACGTTAGAACGGTCGAACGTTCTTAATTTATACGCACGCGCACGCTGTGGGAGTGCCACGCCGCACGCACAGTGGTTTCCCTGCACGCGCGCATTCAGTTCATGAAAATAGGTTCGATCTCGATCGTGCTATGAAGTACTTGTAACTTGTAAGACGACTTGAAATCATAATGACTTCAAATGTACATAAATATGGAAAAAATTGCAAAAAAAGTCCGTCCGTTCAGCCGGCAAAAGTTGTGGATGCCCGTGTGCGCTGACATACATACGAGAATTACTAAAATTACTGCTGATAAAGCAACTTGTAGAATGTTCATTCTTGAATCCTGAACATTCAAGCTGTTCCTAAAGAATACATATTAGAGGTTGAACCAAGTTTGTGTGAAATTGTTGGCAAAATTAGCTCAAAAATTTTGTTATGCCATTGTGCAAGCAACGTAGATACAAAGAAAACGCTTCATTCAGCAACAAATATCAGCAACGCACTAGATACAAAGAAAACGCTTCATTCAGCAGCAAATATCAGCAAAATAATGCATTTTCAATCTATAGGCTAAGTCACTAGGTGGCTCACGGAAGGCGTGGCTTGTTATTGAGGGCTAGTCTGATTGGCTGAGTCCTGGGAAAGGTTTGACAATAGACTACGAGTCTAGCACACAACGCCATGCTGTCTGATCGTACTATATAGCGTGTTACAATGTTCATCCATATTTTTTCTGTGGTATTGTCGTGTGTGGCGAGAGATTTATTTCGGCAAAATTTCCTGTTGAGCGTTATTTCTTTGACTGCTGTTGTAAGTTTAACGGATTTTTAAATGTTTTAAAGTCATACAAGTTTATTTTGGCCATTTTTATGCATATTTACTGCATCAACCATTATATTTCAGCCTAACAATTTGAATTTATTTTTAGTTTTTCCTTGTGGCAATCTGTGTGAAATTAACGTTTCGCTTTTTTGCAACAAATTCTATTATTAATTTCTAATGATGGCATTCGTTTTGTTAAACTTGTGTGTGTGGTCTCGATTTTTTCGAAGGTGACTGGTTAGGTCAGACTGAAGCGGGAGGGGGGGGGGGGGTATTTTCGATTCTAATTCGCTTCCTGTTCCTACCCCATTTTTTAATAAAAATATGAAGCTCCCATCGTCAGCCCTGTCCCCAATCTGATCTTTAGCCCCCAAAATAGCTGTCACCCCTTTTAATAAAACCCACAGGTAAGGTGAAGGTAAAGTTAATTCTGTGGGTAAAGGTAAAGTTAAAATTTAAAACAAGGTTAACATCGACGGTTGAGGTTCAAAATTTGCACAATACATTAACTTTAGCTGCGGAACAAGATAAAGTACTTCACTGGCCCGAATATTAAAGTTAACCATTGCTATCACGTTGGCTTTAGTCGTTGTCTGAGAATACGAGTTTACCTTCACCTTTAAGGTGATACCTGTGGGTTTAAGTTAGCCTAACTTTACCTGCAGGTAATTTTGAGAATACGGCCCCTGAAGTGAAGTTGTTGGTGTAAATTCGTAGGGGTAGACGTAGAATAAGTCGGGAAAACAGCATTTTTCGACTAATGATCCGGAGTCCCCCTAGAAACAATAAGAAATGATATGTGAGCTCAGTTAAACAATGCTGATTTTTATTATTTTTATTTTTATTATATATTATGGTAAAATTAACATTTTTTGGTAGTATATATATAAATGAGCAGAATATGTTGCAAACAAAGCTCAGTTAAATATATTATTATGTGTTACTTTATGCTGATCAAACTTCACACTGATAATACGACTGTATTGGTAATAATTTTCCACGATAAGCTCCAATATGTCGAAAAATGATGATTTTCAACAAAATTTGAATTTTTTCAAACAGCCATAAATCAGCGTATTCGAAGACCTGTGAAACACAATTTTATGCTGAAAAAAATTCGTTCGAATTTCCCCACCGCCTCAGTCGCGCCGACTGTTTATTCTAATTTTTATTTTAGATTGAATTATGTCCAACAGCAGATATCGATTTCTGGTGATCAATGTTTATTGGAAGTAAGTTCGGTTTTGATTTTTTTGAAATACTGCTTTCTGAAATTTAAAGCATTTTGTTATTTAACAGTGTCGGGAACTTCAGATAACATTAAGTTCAGAAAATTCAGAAAATTTCGTCGAAAAAATTCGACCTGCGTCAACATAAGTCGGTAACTTTTGTTTTAACGTTTGTTTTTCATTTGACGTTTTAGACTCTTTTGAGCCTCAAATTACGAACCGGCTGTCATTCATAAAATTAGTTTTTTGGTCTGAAGGCACCATAAAATATTAATTTTTGATTTATAAACAACGAATGTTTCAAACGTCAGCTATTTTTTGAACACAAACTGAAGCACGTAACTCGTTGCCCGTAGAGCAAAAAATTCCAACTCGACAATCTGGGGCCTGTTGCTCAGCTTTACAAGTCTTACAATTGTAACAATAAGTGCAAAATCAGGTGATTCGTAATAAATATATATGATGAATTCGTAACGAATCACCTGATTTTGCACTTACAATTGTTACAATTGTAGGACTTGTAAAGTTGAGCAACAGGCCCCTGAAGTTACCTGATTGCGGAATGTGGAGTGTAGTTTTGACTGTCTTTGGTGGTCTAGAAGTCACTTGGTCTGCTTATTCTACTTATTAAAAGCAAAAAATAATTTTGTTAGTTTGGATGTCCATAGTCCATGTGTTTATATTATCAGTTAAAATTCAAGATCCAATGCTAGGTGTATGTGTTAAATTTCAGGTCTGTGTGTTGAATGTATATAAATTATGTATATTTAAGTTTTCATTCGCAAATTTTCATTGAGATATAAACATACGTTTTCTTTAAATATTTAGACCCCCTCCCTTTTTTTTCGAGACTTCTTGCAGCAATCATATCATCCCTTATTTTCTAGTCTACTCATCCTGATAACATTTGGTTTCTCTGGATTCCTGTTTGTGTCTGTTTTTCTTTCTTATCAGTTTGCCTCCACAGCAGTGGACGTATATAGTCGGATTGATACGGACGGCATATGTGTTGTAGTAGCTATTATCGCTGTTTTGACGCAGACACATAGGAAAAATTATCGCAGAATCAACGGCCTGGGG
>JASANF010003335.1:0-11683 GCA_030248245.1 Trissonchulus sp. WLG1_4 | reverse complement strand
TATTTCCATTCATGCCAAAGTTGGGCTGGCTAGTTAGTTATATGAAATTATATTGCATATTATGTTATTGTAGTGGTATAAACTGCATTTTGTGGGCGAAACTAGCTTTTTGAGTGAATTAATTGTATTCTATTCTGTCACTAATAACAAAAACAGAAACCATAATATGTTCGAAATGAGTCGAAGTTTTTTATTAATTAAACATACGGAATTTGTGTATAAACGTTATTAGGAAACCAATTTTAGCGTAGGTACGTATATAACCGTGAAGATACGTATGCACAATCGTACTTGTCCTTAACTTGTAACAATCGACAAAGAAAGTACAAAAATAGGATTGTAAATTTTAAAGTTGAGCATTTTCCATAATTATGGATAAAAACAAATTCGGACAAGTATGAATGAACCCGGCTCACAATATTGTTTATAATCCCATGAAATCTCCATTGCAAGTCACTTGTAAAACCCAATTTTCTATTTGATTTTCTTATTCCACTGATATTACTGTGAATAACTAACCGGTGACGTCATTGGTCATAAGTCACAAAGCCACTCGTATTATTTTTGCAAATAACCTAATTTAGATGTCTACAGCTCTTTTCGAATGAAATAGAACTACGTAATTAAAAGTCGATGCATATATGTGTGAATTAATTTTATATATAATTAATAGATAATTTTTAATTTTAATAAAGTGTTTATGTGTGTTTATTTAATATAATTTGTTCTATTTTGACTTAAGCCAGCAAAAATAGCAAAAAAAGTTTGAATTGTACTCTTGAAATTAAACTTTTAAAAATTAAACTTATACATACCAGCTAATACACGCCTGCTTTTTTTACTTTGTAATATTTGTGGGTGTAAGACTTGTGGCTAATGACGATAAAAGATATATAGAATGTTTGTTTAACCTGTACGCTTTCTTCCTATAGTCTTTATTGTTAGCTTTCTAATACGATAGATTGATTTTCCTAATGGTAGCGTTTATAGCATAACAATTGTCTTGCT
The DNA here is from genome assembly GCA_030248245.1 of Trissonchulus sp. WLG1_4. Lineage (NCBI taxonomy): Eukaryota > Metazoa > Nematoda > Enoplea > Enoplida > Ironidae > Trissonchulus > Trissonchulus sp. WLG1_4. Next base: position 10,675 of record JASANF010003335.1, on the reverse strand, counting down.
TCTTGTAACTTCGGCGTATCCCTGCAGAAATTAGAAATGACAAAAATCTTAATTCAAAACTACGGATTTTTTGGTTAGCTGTTTTCTTATTTTTTAAATATTGTATTTGTGCAGGGGTATTCTTGCCTTGTCACTTTTTTCTATTTTTTTAATTGTGAAATTGAGTCGAACTGAATTTCTCAGTCTTTCTTTTAACTTTAAATCCGAATTTACGTGTGTCGAATTCGCAGCTGCTGTGAAGTTTTTATAATTTACGTCAACATTTAGTAGTTTTTTTTCGGGGATTTTTTTATTCGCATTTGATCCACTTGAATTTTTTTGATTTGAAACGTATATATTTGTACAGTTTCAGTCGGGTCTTATTTTTGTCGTCTATATTTTTTTGAGTTCAAAAAATAACAGTTTAGTGCCAAAGAAAAGTCACCAATTCAAAACTTTATTTTTTAATCTTTTTTGTGAAGACGACAAGAGTACAGACTGTCAAGTGACCTCTTAAATGTGATTTTAGTATGCTCATCGCATTGTGAACCAAACGCTCTTCGCCAAGCTAATTTGCATATTTTAAAGAGTATGTATAATTTATACTCTATCAAGAGTACACAATTAATATACACTGAATAGCCGGTAGATATATTAAATCACTTACTTCCTTGCTTACTTTTTGCATAATGTCCACAAAAAAATTATTTTGAAAAAAAGCAATTTAATGGTTTGAGTTATATCTTTTGAAAATGGTTTTAGTTATATCTTTTGAAAATAAGCTATATATAATTCAACCCTATTTATATGCTGATCATGATATACGGGTGTTCGCGGTGGCCTATAAACTGTCTGGAGTGATTCTGTTAAACTGTTTCATAAATTTACTGCCAAATCTGCCAACATTCACTAAAGTCTGACCAAAAAATGCAGAACACTGGGACAAAACAGAACATGTGATTTCATTACGAAAAGATCAAATGTCAGCCGTCAAGAGTACAGCGAGTACTTAGCGAAAATATAATTTGAAAAAACTTTTGGCCAACCTATCGCCATTCTAATTTTATTTCGAAAAGAACAACTTTCAGCTATGAACAAACAGTACAGTAGTAACTGCAAAAATCACGACACCTGTTTTCTCTCAAGTTCAACACTTTTGGTCAGACTTTAAGAACTCTTTAAGAACTCGTCAGCTAGTTTTTGAAGTTACTTTACTTAAAACTAAAATTGGCGTTCTTGATATTTCCATTTTTCGATTACATCTCATCTGTACGGCTTAAGTACCTTCTATTTTGCCCCACAGGGCGTTTCTTTAATCTTGCACATGATCTTAAATTAGTATCAAAACTTCTCCTTTACTTATCAATTCATCAAAGTTTTATTTCCTAAGCTAGCATCCGTTAGTTTGACCTTATTCTGAGGCGATAATGATAGCTTATATTTTTTCCAGGACATTATAGTGACGGCAACCGCTCAGGCGTCAGGGAAGAAAGCATGCTTTTGCGTAGGCGTAGCCAGATAATGAAAATTGTTTTTGCCTGGGTTGTCTTCAGGTTCATTATACTTGGCCAAGTTTTGAACCTGGAGGGTGCTTCAGCATAATTGTGGTTCATTGAAAAAATTTCAGCATACTTTTACGCTATGATGGGAGGTTGTAGAACTATACCCAAATGCGTATATATTTTTCAACTTTTTTAGCTGAACCTCCCCCTCAGACGTCGACATCTCGTGAAACCATCAAATTTGAGGCCAAATTTTTCAAACAAGCTCGCTGGAACGGAACTCAATCCGGGGGAGGTTTTTTATTGATTGTATGTAGACTTCATGGCGAACCCATAGCTACAATATTTACGCTGGCCTGGCTGCTGAGTTTTTAGTTCATTCAGGCTTCCAGGATTCGGGTCTTGAATGAAATTAGGTTCTGGCTTAGCTACACAGCCAGTCGCCATATATGTACGTATATTCTGGCTCATATTTGCATGGCTATGTCGTCATTCATAGAATTAAATAGGTTGTTTTCCTCGTTTGCGAAAAAAGTGCGTGGGCTTGTTTTTGAAAGGCCATAAAATTAGGTTTATAAACTGCTGACGGTTGGAATGAAAGTGAGTGTTACGCCTTCGCAGCAAAATTTGGTTTTTTGTGCTAAACGAAATAATGATGAACTTGACTGCTAAAATTAAAAAGAAATTTACCTAAAGTAGATATATATGTATGTGACCTGATGGTCAGTATATTACGACATATATTCTAAATTTTTCTTATTAAAGTTATTTTGGGTAAAGTTTGAAAATTTCTGTTTCTATGAAATTTTTTTGTCATTATTTGTAATTTTGTAATTTAGTCGCCTGAAGTCTATCGTACTCAGTTTTAGCATGAGCTTGGATATTATATTACCTGGGGCAAATGTGTTGTAAACATGTTTACCAAATATGGCACTGTCTTGTGCTTGCCCTGAAAAAATATTAGGTAATAAGCTATGAAAATTCTTATCTAATCTTCGGTATTTTAACAGCTGCTGCAGCTACATTTTTAGCTCCGTAGGTGGTGCTAAATGGTGTCCCGTAGGTTTCATAACTACCTATCTAAAAGTTGTTAGTAAAAACCACATTAATGCGGTGTTCACATTTATTGCGTTGGTAACACTGGCTATTCTATACGAATTTGAACGTTAAAAATGGATCATTGTTGCAAAAAATATTCTAGGTCGGTTATAATCAAAGAGAAAATTGCTCAGATTCACCAAATAATGCCTCATTTTTGCGCGTCGGTTAACGTAATTGAAAGTAATTGGTTGTTTATCTAATCACAGAGGTGTTGCGGCTCCTATTTTTCCTATTTTTTCCTATTTTTTCGACTCCCTCCTATTTTTTCCTATTTTTTGAGAAAAATTCCTATTTTTTCCTATTTTTTCAAATTTTCAATAGAAGCAGGTTTTTTCGGGCAACATACTGGGCAAATGCTCACGATTTTGAATTTTTTCTTACCAAAATTGAAAATTTGATCAAATTCTGGTCACCGCTCCAAAAGGTCCCCCCTTCGGTTTTTAGGTCTTAAATTTCTGATACGTCACCAGTTGACCAAATTTGGCCTAAAAATGAAAAATTCTCCAATTGTTTCCTGGGGACAGACGTTCCCAGACCCCTACAGCATTGTGGCTTGCCATTCCTCGCTATTATCTTTCATCAAAGCCATTGCATGTGTGCACGAGTGTATCTTATTCTGCATTTACTTGTCTACTACACTGTCTAATTATGACGATCACTCTTTAGTTTTCTTTTTCGTCTGCAAATTTTCGATGCGTCTCCATCAGAGTTTTTTCAAAATAGGATTTCATCATTCTGGCGTCAGTTTTAAACTTCTGTCGTCATTTTAATTTTTCGTTCGTCAAAATTAGATTGTGGCTTTACAGTACCGTTGCGCTGCAGCAATATTGCTAGCTATCGTGATCTACCGACAGAAAAATTTCGGCTAAAATTTAAAAAATCTGCATTGTAATGAAATTTACCTAAATTACCGAATTTTGGCGGTGTACCTAAATGTGTTAATTAACAATTATGTACATTGTGTGGTATTTGCAGTCAAGTGAATTTCATTTGCAACACGTTTCAAAAATCGAAGGGATTATTCCCCCCTAAATTTTTTTCTGTCTACGCCACTGGCTTCTGGTCCCTTGTTCGCCCACCAGTTTGTAATTTTCGGTGTTTTGAGCTCCAATTTTACTCTCGATGCCGATATAGTAAAAAAAGTAGCATTGGTTTTGAACGATGCTAATATGTGAAGTTTTTTGCATTACACATTTCAAAAAAAAATCGAAAAGTCATTCCCCCCTTTCCGAAATTTTTTACGCCACTGACGCCTGTGTTTTGACGAATAAACGGCAGTTTACTGTTACACAGTACAATATTTCAATAAAAAGTTTACAAAAAAATTCCTATTTTTTCCTATTTTTTGCTCAGAAATTCCTATTTTTTTCCTATTTTTCTGTGGGAAATTCCTATTTTATTTCCTATTTTTTTGAAAAAGGGCCGCAACACCCCTGTAATCAATAAGCAACTGCTGTTTACAAACTTTACCAATTAGTAGCAAACAGGCACATTTGCTATTTGAGGTTATCCAATAAAAAACAACTATTTGCTCATTAGGAGTAGTCATAATCTTATGGCGGTGATTCCGTTTTTAACGAGCGTTAGCTCAATAACGGATATAACATGGCAAAGTGTCTCACTCTTCTTCTATAAAGGACAATTTTTGTCTAAATATAGTTTTATGAAACAGTGTACAAAGACTATTGACTCCTTGTTTATAACTTTTGTGGCCGATTCCTAAATAGTTACTAAAAATTTTAGTTATTGAAATAGTAAAAGAAATTTCAGGTTTAACCAAAATCAGATTGAACAACCTGCAAAATAGAATTCCTAACCTAAAAATAAATTTAACTACTGTAATTAAATACTGATTTAATTACCTAAATCAATTGATTTTCAAGGAATTAGCCACTCTTGCTTTGAAGTATCGAATTTGATAGCTTATCGCTTATACATATTTCACTACCTAGGTGACTGTATTTGTGTATTGTATATATAACTATAACTAACTCTTTGCTCCTGTAACTTTTTGTGACTTGCCTACTCATTGTGTTTAAGCCCGGTTCATACTTGTCCACAAAATTACCGCTGAGGTCCGCAAAAAATGTTTTGGTCAGCATCTGAAAAATAGCTTTCAGTAGTCAGCTTTCTGAAAAATCTGTTCTGTTAGTCTGATACAAGCATATTACTCTGTGGTCTATTCTTTGAAGTGATCTTTGATTGTCGTATTATATCGATAAATTGGTTTTGTGTTGCTGTATTCATGTAATATATTTTTGTGCGATTATATATAATTGCTGGTTGATTTAGTAAAACCAAAAAATGTCATATTGGTGGTTTCTATGTAGATTAGTCGTACAAAACTACGAAGTGCGCGCGAGCAGTGAAATGAAATAGGTATGACGTCAAAAAGTGCTCGTGCTCGATCGAGCAAACGTATCTATTTTTGACTGGTACTTGGTACGGTACTGGTACAGGCAATATTCCAGAGGAAATATTAAATGCCGCCATTGTTTGTATAGGTCACATTCGCATGTATCACGACTTTTACTAGCCCCCGAAGATAGAGATAGCGGCTAGATTTCACCCCTCGTTACCTTGACAGACTAGTTTTGCACCTTTATACCTCCCTCACATAAAATTAGCGGCAAGACTTTATTTTCACCCCTCGTTATCCTGATAGACTATCTTTGAACCTTTACACCCCCTCAGAAAGAGTTAGCGGCACCTTCACTTACACCCCTTGAGATTTAGGCGTGGGGGGTTTGGGTTCCAGAAGACATCCTCACCCACCCCCCAGACAGGTGCTTCACCCTTCCACCCCGCCCTGCTGCTGACTACAAAGGGCCCCTTTGTACGCCTGTCGTACGTGTGATAAAGTACTTATAAAAAACATGTCTAATACATCGATAGGTACTCTTGGTTACTTTAAAATTCAACGAATCACCCGGCGACCCGACCGAGGCTGGCTACTTGGCTACTAATCTGCCAAGCCCGCGCTGTCAATCGGCTATTAGCTCTATAGCGCGTTTTGACTAGGAATCGCCGGCATAGCCGGACTATAGCTCGGCTATAGCCATTTCACAGAATTGATGAGCCTGCGCTGTCAATCGGCTATTAGCGCTATAGCCGTGTTTTGACTAGGAATCGCCGGCATAGCCGGACTATAGCTCGGCTATAGCCATTTCACAGAATTGATGAGCCTGCGCTGTCAATCGGCTATTAGCGCTATAGCCGTGTTTTGACTAGGAACAGCCGGTATAGCCGGGCTATAGCTCGGCTATAGCCATTTCACAGAATTGATGAGCCCGCGCTGTCAATCGGCTATTAGCGCTATAGCCGTGTTTTGACTAGGAATAGCCGGTTTGGCCCGGCTATAGCTCGGCTATAGCTATTTCACAGAATAGATGAGCCCGCGCCGGCAATCGGCTATTAGCGCTATAGCCGTGTTTTGTCTAGGAATAGCCGGTATAGCCGGGCTATAGCTCGGCTATAGTCATTTCACAGAATTGATGAGCCCGCGCTGTCAATCGGCTATTAGCGCTATAGCCGCGTTTTGACTAGAAATAGCCGCTAATGACCGGCTATAGCTCGGCTATTGCCGGCTTAGAACGGTGTTCCAGCATGAAAGCTACAGATTGAAAAAAGTTGTGTGGACTGGTCAGAATCGAACTGCCAACCAATCGGTTACCAGTTCAACTACCTTCTTATTGAGCTACAGGCCACCTGAAAGCCTATCAATAAACTATCTATATAAGTAGATCAATTACACAGTTCAGTGTCATGCTAACAGAGTTACAGGTGACGTCAGAACATGGTCACTATGTGTAAAACAATTCTTTTTTGCCACGGGGTGTGTCCCCCTTTTTCTATAATTCAATTATTGCTTAATATACCTACATTTTTACTGTGCCCCATTGGAGCAGGTTTTCGCCGTTCGTTCAAAATCTACAGTTATTGCCGTTATTGTAGATGACTTGGTGGCTTAGCGACAGAGTGTACGCTTGATAACCATAAGGTTGGTGGTTCGATTCCACTACAAAGTCATCTTCATTTTGTATTTTTGATTTTTCGTTTTGGAAGTAGGAAAAATCGCCAATGCTGGCAGCAGCTATAGCCGGCTCTTTCAGACCAAACAGTGTATTTGTAACGGCTATTGGCGGCTATAGCCGAATCGCCACTTCTAGGGGGTCTTTACTTGATTTCAAAAATAGCCATAGTCTGGCTATAGCCACGTTTCTTCAGTCAAAACTTGGCCATTTGAAAATCGCCAAATTAGCCGCGGCGAGCTATATCTGTGGCGAATCAGCACAAGTGGAAAAATAGCCACTGCTGGCAGCAGCTATAGCCGGCTATTTCAGACAAAACACTAATTGAAACGGCTATTGGCGGCTATAGCCGAATCGCCACTTCTGGGGGTTCCCTACTTGATTTCAAAAATAGCTATAGGCTGGCTATGTAACATCTGGTGTATGGGATAATCCTATTATTTCTGTTTGTAACACTTCTCTTTTTCTGATACCTGTAAAAGGAATTACAGTAACCCTGAATTTTAAGTAATGAATTGTATAAATAGGATCAAAATGAAGATACATTGAACTAAAGCCGAAATCTGCTTTCCAAAACTTAATCTGTACTCAACCTGTTGGCCGTTTCGCACTATTCCTTTGACATGAAAATTAATAATTAGAATTATAACTGTAATCCTCAAATCACCTCGGCAGATGTCAGAACACTTTATATTTCGCGAATCTAGTATTGAATTGCTAAAAGTAATTTGTTTCTGCATTACTTGCTATACTTAGTTTTGATATTATTACCGGCCTTATTAGGTGGTGGTAGTGGACATTTTTCGTCAAGTCATAGCCATTGTAATTGATTGCTATACAGCTCAGTGTAACTTATAGTCGACTATTTACAGACATAAGTTATTAAATTAGTCTTTAAAAACCAATTCTTAATAATTAGCATTTTGAGTTGAAACTTGATAATTTTTGGGCAAAACGTCAGTAAAATATCTAAATTTGAGTATTTTCGATCCTTTTTCTTTTCATAATTAACGTTTCGTCATTTGTTGTATGTATTTACTAACGGGTTTTAACCCATTTGATTCAGGAACCGAAGACGTGGGCTTCATGGGTTTAAGGCCGGTTGCTGTGACGGTTATTTCTGTAGACTGTCTGACTGCTGGTATTTACTGTCTCGTGTATTGACGTGTTTACTGGACTGCCTTTAACTGGTTGTTACCTTATGAATAAACAATTATCAATTTGGGGGAATAGTTATCCGTCTGCTACTGAAGCTAAGGTGAACCCACGACCAACACATTCTGGCGACGAGGGTGGGATAATTGACGGCTTAAAGCAGTGGACTTCATCGATTTGGGACGCTTAGTACGGACAAAAACGGCGTGAAACGGTATACTGGCAGCTTTAACGACGGATTGAAAAGGACTAAAACTATTAGTACGAACAGAGCGGTGTGAAACGGTCTACGCAAAATTATTGGAAAGTGTCGGCTGCAAACGGGCTGATTTTAATCCGGTAGCGGCTGCCGAGGCTGAATATCTGTAACAATTGCAGTCTCCCTGTTCTTCATTTGTGCCATACTGCCTGCTATTGAGGTATTCTTGCTGACACACATTAGGTGTTATTAATGAATGTTTATTGTTGATTTCGTTTCAAGAACAGACGAGTATAAATAATTCATAGCTCTGATTTCCGGACATCGACGTTGGTTAGAATAGAAACTTTTTGATGTTCAAGTGGTAAATATTTCAGCAACAATTGTCGGATACTATTTATACTCTAATTGTTTTTGTAACCAAACTAGCCTAGATGAAGTAATACTAATTAATGGCAGAAAACCAGGCAGTCCACGATCGTAGTGCCGGATTTGGGTTAGCACCAGGGCCTTTTTTTCGGTCGACCAGGGGAGAGCTTTGAAAAGTGGTTACGTACCTTTGAGCGCTATGTAGCTGCAAATAGAGTGGTAGCAGAGGATAGAAAGTGTCTCATACTGCCTTCTTACTTGAGGGGAACGGCCGAAGTGGTATACAATGGCCTATCTCAGGAAACTAGGGCGAACTATGCCGAACTGAGTGCAGAGTTACGTAGGCAGTTCTCAAATGCATATCTGTCAGATATTGCAATTGACATGCTGCTATACAGAAGGCAGAATGAGGGTGAGCCTGTAGCAGATTACGCGTTCGACATACAAAGACTAGTCAGTGAGAGTTTTCAAGACTTAGATGCACAGACATTGGAGAAACTGCGGCGAAAGCACTTTCTTCATGGTTTGATTCCTCGTCTGTTTGAAACGGTAATGTCCCCAAATCCCCCTGAAACGTTTGATGACGCGGTAAACCGCGCTAGGGCACAAGAAGCTAGGTCACATTATCTATATAATTCTGCTCCTTGGCTCAATAGGGGACTGCAAGCCCCCCAGTATTTGCATCATATGAATCGGCAAAACCACCACAGACAACCACCACCTAGGCAGCATAGTAGGAACGATAGAAACAATGCGAGGCCTGCGATGGCCGCTGTAGTCAGCTCGAACGCAGATGTGGCAACAGCCGCAGCTGGCCAACCAAAAATTAATTATGTGACGCAGTCGGATTTGGCAAATTTTGAAAAGCGTATCACCCAGTTTCTTGAGCAAAAGTTCTCAGATAAACCTAGTTTGCCGCAGCAAAGAATTGAAACACCACGTCGACCGTTTCATGCCAAACCAACATTCACTCAGCAAACTCAGAATTTTCGGTGGGCACCTAGTGGTGAGCCCATCTGCTTGCATTGCAACATGGCTGGGCACAAGAGAGTTCAGTGCCCACAGTTGCAGCAGCAAAGCCCAAGGCATAGCTTTCAGCGATTTGGTGCAATTAGTGGGAGGCAAGTTTACAAACAACCTGTCGGGCGCGGCTACACTCAAGCTTATGTAGGCACTGCAAACACCCGTAGCATGAACAATCGCGACAACTGTGTGGTCTATGACAACCATCAGCACACTAACGACTATCGAAATTACATGCCTCCAGGCAATTTGGATTGGACCAATGAGAATGAAATGTTTGGAACATCCGAACAATCAAACAGCTCACCGAGACCGCCTAACGCATACAACGTTGCTTTTGTTGGGTCAAACAATAAAAGTAACGATGCAAATTTGAATGAAATTGAGGTTGAAACTTTGCGTGAACAAAACAAACGACTACTGATGCGTGATTATTTAAATGTGGCGTGTCTGAAAAGCTCATTGGTTCAATCCAGTGCGAAACTTAGACTGCACGATAATTTTGCACAAACAAACAGCAAAGGAACCCGAAAAGCGGCTAGCCAATGTAGGTATGGTCGGTCAGCAGTCAACATGACAACTATTTTTTGTTTCTTGTGGCTTTGTTGTGAAGTATCCCCTTTGTGTTAGGTGGCAGCGACTTTCCCCTCCCCGACCTTTTAGCAGGAAGGTTGCGTCGGGTAGGTAGTGTAGTCTATCCTGGTGTCGGGGTAGTTCTTGAGCCTAGTGGTTTGATAGTCACGCCAAAAGACGTAAGGTATTTTCCCATAGTTCTGCACGCTAATATGTCTAGTCTAACGGGACAGAACCTTCGACCCGACAAAAATAGTGATACCAATACGACCTGTAAGTTATACCCGTTTTTCCAAAGCATTAAGGCGGCAATAAATGACACGGCGCAAGCGTATGACGGACTTCTAGACTCGGCGTACTACACTTGTTTATTACATGACATATGCTCGAGAACTCCAGCATTATGTAGAAATAGTCCTGTTCGTCAACGGCGACAGTTAGGCATCATTGTTGCAGGCATACTCGGTTTAGGCGGTGCTGGGCTAGGAATAGCAAATAGTTTGTATTTAGGAAAGTTGTTATTCAAAAGTTGATGCTTTGCACGATGCCGTTGAACTGATTCAGAGTGAAGGACAGTGGCGAACACAAGCACTACAAAAAATAGTCTTGTCAAACGAAAAATTGTATACTTTTGCGCACCATGCAATTGTCGACTTATATCATTCGTTAAAAGTTCTCGATTGTAAAATTAACACAAATCTACAAATGGGTGAAGCGGCTTTGGCTATTCACGTTGCCCGTTC
>JASANF010003333.1:0-14896 GCA_030248245.1 Trissonchulus sp. WLG1_4 | reverse complement strand
CTCTGTTCCGTAAGAAGATTTTGTCCGTAAGTGTTTACACCATGTGTCTGCGTAAGAAGTTTTTGTCCTGAAGTGTGTACACTCTGTTCCGTAAGAACAGTGTACACTGTATGGTCTACTCCGTAAGAAAAATTGTGTGTTTATCCGTACCCAATAACAGTCTGCTCCGCATAAACAGTTACTTGTCCGTAAGCGTGTGCATTTTCTTCTCGCAAGTGCAACCTCTTTCTGATGTCTTTTCGTGCCCATGCTTTCTTTGCTTGTAGACGCTGTTGTTTGTCCTTGCGCTAATAAAACGTGTGCTTGTCTGCTCTTTAAATTCGTCCTGTGAGCCCTTCTTGTTTCTGTTGCTCAGCGCTTGTCCTTTTTTTGTTCACTTTGAAAATTTTTTTGCCTCCGCATTTTTTTCCGCCAAAAAATTCAATGGATCAATAATTGCTTTAATCGCTTCGAAACCCAATTTTTTCAGACACAAAATTCGGACTATTCACCACTTTATCAATTTATCAGTCCGCCAACATGTACCAGCTTACACACTCACACACACACACCTATAAGTTTTCAGCTTAATGCCATGTGGCTACTGGCTAGTGTCGATTTTTTAAAATTTTTTTGACGGTAAATAATTTTTGATGTTTTGCCACGGAACAAACCAGTTTAACAAATAGTTTTGTTTAAAAATAGAACCGTAACTTAGCTTCACCCATTGCCGCTGCAAAAAACGTAGTTTTTCTTAAAATCCATGTTGATGGCTGATCTGCATAAAAAAAGTTTGACCCCACAAAAATCGATTATCGAAAAACCGTTGCTAAAAAATACCATCGACACAACCGTCACAACAGTCAGTGGTCCTACTGTAGCTGGCGACATTACAACCAAACACTAGACAGTAACCAATACCGTAACCGACCGGTCGTAAAGACAAGACAGATATTGAGTACTTACTGTAGAAATACCAATGACTGTAATTTAGTGCGAATTTCTCACACTGATTTAGAGTGTTGATAGTCCAAGCCGTAGCACGTTACGGATCACCTAATATTTTTGTCCGATTTTGATTCAAACCGTTCTGTCTAGTCCTAAATTTGCTATAATTTGCCAATCACTCGTTAAGTAACGTATGAACTGAATACAACCTCTTAGGGCTAACTTGGTTGAGACAATTTTTGCATTAAACTACGTAATGTGTAAATGGACAAAATTTTAACAACTCTAGCCTCGTAGGAACGCAAGAATTAGTTTTAGTTGTAAATTTGTAAATACCTACAGTAACTTTTACCAAGCCAATCTTAAATTGCATATTGCTGCCTTTTTAGGCTAACGAATTCATGAAGGTGTAAAGTTTTAATAAAACTAGGCCGTTACGCGATCCCCTAAAATCTAGTCTAAGTTGCAAATATAACGCGACTTAAAAGTTTATGCTTTTTATGAAGTATAAACTGTAGACTTAGTTCTCGCCGGAAAATTACTAAGTCAAAATTAAGGTGTTTGACTCGTTTTTTTACAGCAATAAAGAAACGAGAAAAACTCCTGTTTTTTAAAAAGCATATTTCTAAAATAAAAAACGTATTTAACTTATTAATTTCTGTATTATTCTTAAATACAATTTTTTAATATTTTTCAGTGTTCGTGTTTCTTTGTGTAGTTGGGGTGGGGAGTCGAGCCAAGTAAGGTCGATTCATACTTACAGCCGTATGTCCAGCCGGCAAAATTACATACCTTATGTAGGTAACAATAATCACGCCACAAATTGATTTTACGTACTATGTAGTTGTAGCGTGATTATGTATGCCGTAATTTGCCGGCTGAACGGACATACGGTTGCAAGTATGAACTGACATTATGTTGACCCGGTATTACTAATTCTTCCTAAGCAAACTATGCACTGAGCGAGAGTGAGTGAGTATGCATCAAATACCGTATGCTATTGATTATTGACCCGAACGCTGCTGATCTGAATTCACAACCGTTCGGTTCCATATAATTATGTATATTCTTTTACGTATTATATAAAAGATTGATTTCAAATGCAGCTAATCGCAAAACTTAGCGGTTTCAACTTCCATTTGCCACCAATAATCCTTAAACTTCAAACTTAACCAAATACATATACGCCAAACTCATATAAAATGCAGCATATTCGACTATATGCGGCATCTTCTGTGTGACTGGGTTAATTTTGATTGCACTTAATAAAATCGATTGCGTTACCAAACTTCAGCAATATGGTTGTATGGAATTACACCAGTAAATACAGTTAATTTTAATTCAGTTATTCTAATTCAGTTAATTTTACACATGAACCTATACGTTTGGCTCTCAATAGAATACAGATAAAATTACTTATTCCACGGAAAACGTTGTATCATATAAGTTCTAAACTAAATCTAAGCTTAATATCAAAAGTTTAATGTTTAAAGTAGACTGTAATATATAATTGGATTGTGCAAAGTTCGTATTCCTTCTCAACTTTTCGTTCCCAGACGGACAAATCGTGTTTAGTCGTCTTGTATTTCTACAGTGCCCGATTACATTTCAAATTACACATTTTAAGCCTCTCTGTTCGCTTGCATACATGACTTTTGTAACCCTGCTTGCATGAGGACTCGATTGTTTATATACCGTCCTGGAGGGGGATCTAAAAAAAGTTACAGTACCTAGAGTACCGGATTACAGGAGCTTATTTTAGTCCGACTAAGTCTAGTCGTCTTGGAAAATCATTCGTTTGCTAAAAAACTTTTAGCGCTTTGATCATCGTAAGCACTGGACTTTGAAAATTTATGGCCATTTTGATAAATTACATCAATAAATTAACTAATGTCAATCCAATTAAAATGAAAAATTTTGAACAAAAAGTAAACGAGTTTAATTTAGTCCGATAAGAGTTAAAATTTGGAGGGTAAAAATCCTGTGTCTGTGTACGCTTACTTACACGCGCAGTTTTACCAAGCACTATCCCAGAGCATTGAAACCTAGCGGACTGATGTTTAACAGAATGAGTTAGGTGACCGAGTGGCTAGGGGCGCCAGTCACACCAGGGAATCTAAAACAAGACAGCCTGCCAGTGATGGTTCAAATCCTAGCCACAGTTTGGAGTTGAAAAACGTGCAAAATTGAAAAAATCGGGTCGGAAACGGAAATATGTTATTAAGCAAAGAATTTTTATTAATCCGTATAATTCATTTTAAAAAATGGCCTTTAGTATTGTATGTAACATAACATTAAGCACAGCTATCGTAACTTCAGATTAGTCAGATAGTTAAGCCGCAGCTAGCATGAAACTAAATAACAGGGCCACTCTAGAATTACTAAAGTTTCACTGAGGTATCAGCATTACACCGAAGCTAGGGCTACTGTAGTTTTTTAGCTAAGGATTACGGTAGACATTGAGAACTAGTTAATCTTGCTGAACCAGTTTTTTAGCAATTAATACGGGCAGACTTAGACAGCTAAGAGGTTTAAACTGCTCAAGCTAACTCCTTGTTGTTTGAAATTCTTGCTCTCTTGGTGTTTTTGAAACGGGCCGTTACAGGACTGACAACTATATCAGAGTTGGGGCCAAGTTACAAAGCTACCTGGTGATATGACTTTAGCTAACGGCTACAGTATAGCTACTTATTTTTCTGCAATTGAAGCGTCACCCAAAACAAAGGGAAGGAAAACATAAAAATTAGACGAGTCAAATGCTTGAAAGAAAGAGGTTGCCATAATTTTAGAAAGAAAGAAAACGAGGGGCCGGGAATCGAACCTGGCTGGACCCCTCGCGTCGACGTCAAGAATGCTAAACACTACACCACAGCCCCCACGTTTTGTAAGGCCCTATCTATTTCCCATCTTACAAAACAGATTGCTTCGTTGCCGCATTTTCATTGCGCTATCTACATGTAACTTTCGTTTGGTTGGGTATAGTTATGTATGGTCCCTGGCAAACAGCGAACCTCAGACAAACGTGACACTGGAAAAAATAATCTACGTTTAAAATATGGATGGTCATGTCATACCAACATTTGTTAACAACAGTATTAGTGTCAGTGAAAAAAGTGGCGTCCCTGTCAAAATTAGGGGACACCTCTAATTTCCGACTAGGATCCGTATTCCAGAAATATTTTTTGTTGCTTTAAGTTTAAACAGTTACATAGATAGGTATAAGCAGGCAGCTTAAGGCGAGGTGGTTGTATGCAAAAGTAAACTAAGAGTTGTAATTCAACTCTGAGCAAAACAGGCTTAATGTCACTACAGCTTGTTGAGTGAAGTGGTCTCCTGTTATTTGTTGTAGACTGTTGTTGCTACAAGATCGTTTTCGCGAAGCTAGCAAGCCCCCAGAAACTCAAGGGGTCGATTTGTAAGCTTAGACGCCATAGAACATTACTACTTACAAAATACTGTGTACACCCAAGAGGCTGTTGTAAGAAGCCCAGTTCAAGCATGTCCGTAACGATTTATTAACATTTAGGCTCGATTCATACTTACAGCCGTATGTCCGTTCAGCCTGCCGAATGACGTCACTAGCAGCCTAGTGCAGTGGATCAGCCAGCGCATGTGACGTCATTATTTCGTCATTTTGTCGGCTGAACGGTATGTATGTACCGGGTGTTGTCTGAGTCGGGCCTTTCTGGTTGAGTGTGATCTATAGGGATTTGGTTAATTATAAAGTGTTAAAAGTAATCTACCTACATACGTAAAGATGCACATAAGAGAGGACAAGGGGGTATCCACCCAACCTTAAGGGTCGGCAGCCCCCTCTGACAGCAGGCACCCCCCTTCAACTCCCCACCCCCTTTCGATGGCCCCAAAATACCCCTAAAATTAGTGAAAAATCGAAAAAATTACTAACATTTTTCGGCTGCGGCCAAATAAGTGCCAGAAAAATTAGATGAAAATCGAAAAAAACGTGAAAAGTTTTAGGCTGTCGCCGGAAAAGAACCAAAACCAGGGACCACCCCCCTTTTCGCCAGGGGTCGGGCACCCTTCCTCGCCGATTCCTCTCGTGCATCTCTCCATTATGTGGAGCAATAAGAAGAAGCGAGTGCATAATAAGAAGAGTATGACACTGGGCCAATTCCTGGCAGGGGTCGAAATTACAACCTGCGACCATTAACTCCAAAAACAGGCCACGAATTGGACCATAGTACCACCCCCGCAAACTGGACCCCGGTCCAAAACGTGGCAGGGGTACCCCCCCCCCACAAACCCGACCCCGGTCCAAAACGTGGGGGGTACCCCCCCCACAAATTGGACCCCGGTCCAAATCTTGGGGGGTACCCCCCACATTTTGGACCCCGGTCTGAAAATGGACCCTAGTGCCAAGTCACCAAAGTTTTGCTCCAAATGCAGTTTTCGGCCAATCTGTGCCCTTTGGGGCTACTCAGCCTCAACTTTTGGCTTGTGGGGTTGCCGACGCCTGCAAGGCCGGGTACAACCCATTGTATTCGTTTTTCTGGATGCTTTTGTTGATTATTTGAAACATCAAGGGTTGAACTTGAAAATAATTTTGGTAATGGATTGGTATGAAAACTTTTTTCTATGGGTGATTTAGGTCCCACCGACAAGCGTTTTAGATTGTGCCCGTCTGGACTTCCATACTGCCTCACCTAGGGGGTTAAAATGGGCAAATTTTTCAACAATGCGGATTCTTTGTTTTCTGGGGTAATTTTACCTCCTGAACACGAATTTGAGCTCCATTATTGTGTGTACGACTCGCAAAAACCTGTGCGACCGTCTCCCCTGCAGAGACCTAAGGGGTCCAATTTTCTAATTCGAGATTTTGACGTCCCCAGGGATAATTTGGGCATTTTGGGCATATCGAAAATACATTTTTAAATTTTTTTTTAAATCTTAAAAAAATTTAAAATTTTAAAAAATTTGACTTTTTTTCAGAATTTTTCCTGGAATTTTGTAATTGTGCGGTTGTATTGTCTTAAAAAAGTTTTAAAATCTTCAAATTGGTACAAATCAAAAAATTTTAGGAAAAATAAAAATTTTAAAATTTTTTAATTTGCGTTTTTTTGATGTTTTAGGATTATTTCGGCATTCCGGAAAGCAAATATTAGCGTTCCAGGAAAAAAACTGAAAAAAAGTAGAATTTTTTAAAACTTTAAATTTTTTTAAAATTTATAAAAATTTTTAAAAATGTATTTTCGAAATGCCCAAAATGCCCAAATTACCCCTGGGGACGTCAAAATCTCGAATTAGAAAATTGGACCCCTTAGGTCTCTGGAGGGGAGGCGGTCGCACAGGTTTTTGCGAGCCGTACACACAATAATGGAGCTCAAATTCGTGTTCAGGAGGTAAAATTACCCCAGAAAACAAAGAATCCGCATTGTTGAAAAATTTGCCCTACAAACTAAAACTCTTGTCGGTGGGACCTAAATCACCCATAGAAAAAAGTTTTCATACCAATCCATTACCAAAATTTTTTCAAGTTCACAAGGGGGGACCCTTGATGTTTCAAATAATCAACAAAAGCATCCAGAAAAACGAATACAATGGGTTGTTGTACCCGGCCTTGCAGGGGTCGGCAACCCCACAAGCCAAAAGTTGAGGCTGAGTAGCCCCAACAGGGCACAGATTGGCCGAAAACTGCATTTGGAGCAAAATTTTGGTGATTTGGCACTAGGGTCCATTTTCAGACCGGGGTCCAAAATGTGGGGGGGTACCCCCCCCCAAGATTTAGACCGGGATCCAATTTGTGGGGGGGTACCCCCCCCACGTTTTGGACCGGGCTCGGGTTTGTGGGGGGGCGGGGTACCCCTGCCAAGTTTTGGACCGAAGTCCAGTTTGTGGGGGTAGTACTCAGGGGTGGACGCGGGTCGTGGGTACTATGGTCGTGGGTACTAGTACTATGGTCCAATTCGTAACCTGTTTTTGGAGTTAATGGTAGCAGGTTGTAATTCCGACCCCTGCCAGGATTTGGCCCAGTGTCATACTCTTCTTATTATGCACTCTTGCGTGGAGGTAGTTGAACACTTTAGTAATAATAACCAATTTAGTAATAATAAATTTCCAAGTTTTCGAAAAAGTTCTAAAAGCAAAAACCACTTAGCCCCTTTTGGAGGGTCGTGCAGCGCTCCTCTCTTTGTCAATAGCTTATCCGCTACTCTGACTATTACTGTTGTTTTGATACCATTTTGATACTTTTGATATAAATATGATACTTGGGTATTAATACTTTTGATACCAGTATCAATATTAAAATTGGTATCAAAAGTATCATATTCAAATTATGGTATCATATTTAAATTATTTGGTATCATATTTATATCAAATTTAAATTTTTTCCGAGTATCAAATATCAAAAGTATCATATTTAAATTCAAGGTATTGTATTTATATCATATTTAAATTTTTTCCGAGTATCAAATATCAAAAGTATCATATTTAAATTCAAAGTATTGTATTTATATCATATTTAAATTTTTTCCAGGTATCAAATATCAAAAGTATCATATTTAAATTCAAAGTATTGTATTTATATCATATTTAAAGTTTTTCAAAGTATCAAAATTACATTGTATTTAAATTTCAGTATCATATTTAATATCAAAATTTTGATTCCCACGCTTAAAGGCGGCACCTTTTGATGTTTGTGCAGGCTAATAACGGCGGCATTCGTTGATCTCGCCTTTAGCTCCGCCTCCTTTTTTTGACTGGCTACTGCTCCGTTTCTGTATTTTTAGAGGGCACTGCCAGTCGAGCTGTACCATAAAAACAAAAGGGGGCACCCTTGTGTGAAATTTCAGGCGGGAAAATATAACAAAATCAATGAATAGGCAGTAGGCTGGTTAGTTCGTTTGGTTTTTTAGCATTTTGATACTTTCGATATAAATATGATACTTGGGTATTAATACTTTTGATACCGGTATCAATATTAAAATTGGTATCAAAAGTATCATATTTAAATTATGGTATCATATTTAAATTATTCAGTATCATATTTATATCATATTTAAATTTTTTCCGAGTATCAAATATCAAAAGTATCATATTTAAAGTCAAAGTATTGTATTTATATCATATTTAAATTTTTTCCGAGTATCAAATATCAAAAGTATCATATTTAAATTCAAAGTATTGTATTTATATCATATTTAAATTTTTTCCAAGTATCAAATATCAAAAGTATTTTATTTAAATTATTTGGTATCATATTTATATCATATTTAAATTTTTTTTTAAGTATCAAATATCAAAAGTATTTTATTTAAATTCCAAGTATCATATTTATATCATATTTAAATTATTTTGCGGTATCAAAACAACAGTACTGACTATAACTACACAACTCAATAAAAATATGTTATTCTACATAGGTAGGATACAAAAGAATAGGTAGAATGAGATACGTCAATTCAAGAAAAAACAAGTCGACACATGCCAAGAAAGAGACAATATAATCGTCAATAGCAAATTTGTATCAACAATACTACCGTAATCTCGGCAAAATCACACATAAGACGCAGTTTCATCAATAAGGTAGAAATCCTAATCAGTGCAGAAGTGGGTCGCAAGATATGGCAAAGTAGCAGGTATTGAGTATAATACAGATAAAACTAGTTCATTAAAATTATGGGTTATTAGCCTATAAGATCACCCTAACGACCAATAAGCCTTCACAGGTGGCAGTTATACTAATAAGGTATATAATAGGAAAGTTAGTCGAAAACAGTCCGAGACACATACACGGAAATCTGACTTAATTGCGCTTAATCAGAGCTCACGTGGGCCGGTTCACTAAAATACACCATCCGAGGTCAATTAGACGAAGCTGTTTTCAAAGTCGTGTGATATACGTACTGTACTGTGCCAAAAAAGTTCCCTCTTTGTCGGCGTACAACGAGCTATGTATATCCTTCGGGAAAAGTGACGAACAGTGGCCGGAAAGTGACGAAGCAAAATTTTTTTGTGTTAACTGAATTTAAAAGCCTGTTACTGTGCCTAAAACCAAAAAAACATACTGGACACAAATCTAGTAGCGCAATAACTAGCATAAAGTATCTGTAGTGACTTTTATTTAAATTCAACTACAAAAAATATTCAAAAATAAATGTGCAATAAACTTTAATGGAAAACACAAAACATGAACTACATAACATGTTCATTTATATTCTAAACGTTTTCAACTTCTTCATGAGGTTCTGTTGAGTCCAAAGTGTCCACTTCAGCGGCGTCTTCCCCACCGCTTAATTTGTGCTTGATATTGGCGTCCACATCAGGCAAACACGTTTCACGACGCACCGTTTCCTAAACCAAAGATTGAGGGTTTATATCTGTTTGGCTTATTATTTTGCACTCCTGCTATATATTGCATTAATACCCATCAAGTTCACTGAGTCACCACCGTAAGTCTGACAAACATTGCCTCACGTTTTTTGTTTTTTGTCTGAGTGACTTGCAATGAAATCTACTTTTTTCGTGGATTAAGAGTATTTTAGTGGACTAAACTTCACTTCGCAATGAAAGTTGTAACATCATAAGCGACCACATCATAGAAGCACATAGGGAATAAATGGGGTATCCACCCACCCCCAGGGGGGTCGGGAGGCAGGCACCCCCCTCTTCTTCCGGGGTCGGACACCCTTCCTTCGCCGATTGCTCCCGTGCATCTCTGGACCACGTCCGTAGGGGGTAGAGGGGGCATTCCCTCAAGCAAATGCCCTTCACGAACCCCTGTTACATACCTACCCACTTATATAGCTGTCGTACCCATTTATACACCCCATGGGCATATGGACCGCTGGGTTGGTAGGAGCAAACGTGACCTAAGTCTATTGCTCCAGGAAATTTCATTACTCTTTTGCATTGGATTCGAACCACCAACCTTCGGACTAGTAGTGCGACGCCTTAACCACTCGACTACGAGGTCTAGCGACAACCAGACCAAGTGCAAAATCAGGTGATTCGTTACGAATTCATCATATAAATTGATTCAGGTTCATGGTATTTAATCCACCAACCTCAATAATCTGGACCAGAGGGACATCACGACCCCTTACAAAACTGGTCACCAGACCGATCCGTCGAGCACCCACTCGACCCACGCGACCCGCCCGATGGATGTAGTCTGACACGTGTCGGGGGAAGTCATAGTTGATGACGTGATCCACCTCAAACATCAACACTCAAGTCTGACTAAAAAGAGAAGCGCCAATTAGTTATTTTAGTAGCATTACGACTTTTGTAGCGACTACTTGCTGTACTCTTGATAGTCAAAATCTATTCTTTTCGTAACGAAATCACACACTTTTCGTTTTCTCTAGTGGTGCAACTATTTTTAGTCAGACTTTAGCACTAACAGCCTGTGATAACCCCATTCATATTTATAGCCGTATGTTCGTTCAGCTGGCAAAATACTACAGCACACGAAAGCTGAGAGTTCCCAGTCGGGTTGGGTGGGGTCAAACCTTATCTGGGGTTGGGTCGACTAGGGTCAAAAAACTTGGACTCGTTGCGAACTCCATATAGCGTAATATTTTTTGCAATTACCTAATGAACGAACATACGACATACAGTCGGTTTCAAATGAAAATGGATTCTAGGCGTCGGGATTAGCGATGAAATCGGACGCGTCGGATGATGTCATCCGACGCGTCGGGTGATGTCATCCGACGCCCTCGGTTATGCAATCCGACGCCTAGAGTTTTGCCAGCCAGTAATTAAATAGCTGTCAAAGGTCAGGCCTAAAGTTTTGAATAGGGGTGGCTGCTTCAGTGCAAATTATGAATACTACCTTTTTTAATGCTTAGTTTCTTTAAGTAATAAAAATCAAAATTCAGTAGGTAAAATTACCTCATATTTCAAGTAAACGTCTATTAATCAACATATAAAAATAAACTAAAAAAAGTTTTGCATAACTCGTTGAGGAGTCATCCTCATAATTTTTTCCTGCAAACTCTCCAATTTCTAACTTTATGATGCAATCCGACGCCCAGCCAGGCCCGTCGGATGATGTCATCCGACGGCCTCGGTGATGAGACCCGACGCGTCGGATGATGAAATGGCGTCGGGCAAATCCATTTTCATTTGCAAATGACTGTAGTATGCATCGAGCCTTGGTAACCACAAAAATTTTAGAAATTAAACTATTTATCAAAAGTTACACAACAAAAACGGACACTTGCACACAGTCTTACAACAGCCTAGTATAATTTTTAGTCGCAACAAAATCCAAGCAAAGAAACATTACAATGGTTCCACACAAAGCTATTTGGAAATGCGATGTCATAAAACTGACAGAATTTACCCAGTAACTTTATTAAAAAATTAAAAATAGATTTTAAATCTATTTGGATCCAAGACAATCAAACTCGATAAACTGCTAAAGTTCATTTGCTGCTAAATAAATAACCTTAAATCTGATCCGCTAAAACCACTGCTTACATCATACCCCTACTAAACCCTACTTAAATCGACTACTGAACGAATTGCTAAACTAAAATCCACTATTAAATCATAAATGGACCCTTACTCCAACAGTATCCAGCCCT
Source organism: Trissonchulus sp. WLG1_4 (assembly GCA_030248245.1). NCBI lineage: Eukaryota > Metazoa > Nematoda > Enoplea > Enoplida > Ironidae > Trissonchulus > Trissonchulus sp. WLG1_4. Next base: position 3,413 of record JASANF010003333.1, on the reverse strand, counting down.
CTAGAGCCCAAATCAGTAGCCACGAGCACATTGAATTTGGAGTCTTGGAAATCGCGAAAGACACTTTCTCGTTCGTCACGCGTGATTCGCTTGTGCAGCGCTTTGCACAAAATCCCACTGTGCTCCAGAAAGGTCTGACAGTATTGACATAGCCGGGTTCGGTTGGTGAAAATCAACACTTTGTGACCCGATTTCACATTACGGCGAACCAGGCGTAGAAGTTGCTCTGAAAATAATATTATAACAATCTAATCTTACATATATATCAACTTGCTCTGATTTACTAGCCAAATTAATGGCGGATTGCGAAGTTTTATATAATGCTAATAGTCAAAACATCCATGGTTTCTAATAATTTCTCAAAGCATGAAGATTCTCAGAATGAAATGTCTTTGATTATGCGAATTTCGCAATTTCAAGAAAATGTAATGGCTAATATACTAATGCTGGACGAGACTGCTGGAGTGATTATTTCGTAATTTTGCCGGCTGAACGGACATACGGTTGTATGAATCGACCCTAACGAAATTTAACTTAATCATTTAAGTATTAAAAGTTAAGTATTAATACCGTCCGCTGTGTCATCTGAGACTCTGAGAAACTGCTGCGCCACGTGCGGCATAATTCGATGCAGACCGTCTGTTTTGATTTCATCCAGGTTGCAAGGCTGAAAAGTTATTGAACTTAGGGCCTACTCCTTTACCGGACTGGACTTATTTTAGTCCGAGGTTTAGGAATGGCAGTTCGAGTTAAACGGACTAAACGAATTAAAATAAGTTAGCGGCTTAATTTTAGTCTGACCCCATTCCAAAACTATCAGTGGACTAAACGGACTTATGCACGCTTAACATTAGCGTGCATAGTCAAGTCCGTTTAGTCCGATTAAAAAGCAGCGCGCTAGAAGTCAAGTCCGTTTAATCAAGAGTACATAATAGGAAGAGTATGACACTCTTCCTATTATGCCTACGGGCGTGCGTCCAATGCGCAGCGCGAAATAGCCCGTTTATGTACGGTTTTGAGGGGGGGGTACCCCCCCTCATTTCAAGACACTGACAAGGACTTTTGTTGATGTGCTGAACTGAGGGGGGGGGGTACCCCCCCCCCCTCAACTGAAGACGGGGTACTGAACTGAGGGGGGGGTAGCGCAAAGACTTTGTCAGTGTCTTGAAATGAGGGGGGGGTACCCCCCCCTCAACTGAAGACGGGGTGCTGAGTTGAGGGGGGGGGGGTACCCCCCCGCAGTTGAGCACGGGGTATCGAACTGAGTAGGGGGTACCCCCCCCCCCTCAGTTGAGTACGGGGTCTTCAGTTGAGGGGGGGGTACCCCCCCCTCAGCAATTAAGCTTAATTTTTAAACCGTTTAATTTTAAGTCTTAAGTTTTAAGTCAAGTTTAGTACTTTAGTCTAACAGCCATTGGTAATGTATTCAGCTTAGAAGGCCCCTTTTCATAGCAAAATATACTAATTAATTTATTATTAAAGTTAATGGGTATAGTTTAATCTTTGAGCGTAGAATATAGCTACCACCCACGCATATAACTAAACAATCCTTTGGCGTACAATATATTATCTACCACCAAAAACATACAATCACACATAATTTTGATTTTATAGCTTAATAGCTTATAACATGCTATTACTGAATACTGAATAGCTCATAATAAGAAGCTTATAACTAAATACAGCTTCATATTAGTAATTATTTGATGGTTGTGTGTACTATACAAATTATACAACTAACAACAAACTATACAGTATACACCTATATTATGATAATGATTATAAAATAAAATATACGTATAAAGAATAGAGACTACAGAACTGATAAAAAAACTAAGCTTAAATCCGTTTGCAACTCACATCACAAAGACCGTGCAATATAGTATGGAGATCTTTGGGAAAAGTTGCTGAGGCCAGAATCAGCTGTGTTCCCGGAATCCTACTCCCACTGGGAGAAACGTTCACTTGGAACTAAAAAATAATTAAAAAAAAGAAAATACGGTAAAACATCGTGCCATATTGACGCAATGAATAATGACGTGATAAACGCCATAAAATACTTACAGCCGTACGTCCATTCAGCCGACAAAATTATGAACTAACGTGATGAATCGAAATAGCTTTTTCATGAAACATGAATATTAAACCTATGGCTCATTTTCTGAAGTGGATTAAACGGATTAGATTAAAAGCTGTTTGATCAATTCCTTACCGTAGTTTACATAGATTTACAAAGTTGTTTGTGCACCAGCATCAGTTGTTATAAATACTTGCTATGGCACGTATGGCTACTAAGTCGAATACGACACATGCTAATCCCAAATACTATTACTGCGATTATTAATTAATTATTATTATTTGCCCCGACAAAATTACGATTATTTCGTAATTTTGTCGGGGCATACGCCTGTAAGTATGAATCGACCCGAACCTGTAGATTTTTTGTGAGCTGCAGGAATTTATTGCTAAAGCTATCGTCGAGCAGAGTGTCCGCCTCATCCACCACGAAATGATGCAGACCACTTAGGTTCAAATCACCTAAACAAAGTTAGTAAATTAATTAATTAATTATTAATTAATTATAATTAATCATTACTACTATAGACTAAATAATTGGACACAAATAGTAAGCGTAAGAATTAAAGCCCCTGCTTCAAATTTGTCCGCCCGTCAGTACACAAAAACTACTTCAAAGTTAGTTATAAAAGTTTGGCACAATTTATTTTGTTTGTGTCTACTGAACTCTGACCAGAAATAATTGCTAAACCCTGAGACAAAACAAGTGGCGTGATTTCTATGACTACTCGCTGTAGTCTTGCCGCTTGCAATATGTTCTTTTCGTAATAAAATCGCGTGTTTCTTATTCATTTATCTCAGGGTGCAGCAATTTTGTCAGATTTACGTCAAGCTCACTAATAAAAATCAATCGCAAAAAAACTGAAGTTTCGCAACAATGAAAAGTTAAGATCACGGACAGACAAAAATATAATCGTAATCTTTAAGATAGTGTGAACCGGGTTTAAATCTCGGTTATAAAAAATGTGTTTTTACTGATCAAAAATTAGACGGCTCTGTATTAAGACAATACATCGGGTCACTGCTTGTTTACAAAGGTCACATTCCCATGTATCACGATTTATTATACCCCACTCAGACAGATATAGCGGCCAGCTGCATTTAACCCCTTCGCTGCACTTGTAGACTATTTTTTGCACATTACCTCCTAGCTTCACTGAGCAAAACGCTTATCTACGCCTACTCCTGAGACAGCGATAGGAACCACCCTACCGCCTCCCAGTCTACGCAGCTATAACCATCCCCCTTCCCCCCGCCCCCTGTATTCAGCTAATAGCAGTGTCTTCGCTTTAATCAAAAGGTTACGTAAGTAATGGAAGTATAATAGAAGTGTAGAA
>JASANF010003332.1:0-40665 GCA_030248245.1 Trissonchulus sp. WLG1_4 | reverse complement strand
TGTTGTGTCATATTGGGGCTTTGTTAGATTTGGAAATTTGTCAAGTAAATATTGTATGCGTTTTACTGAGTTATCATTGATATCTATATAATTGACATGAAATGTTACGTTTTGGCGAGTGAATAGTTTTTCTGTAGCTGTATCTACAATAATCGAGTAGTGTTTTAGAAAATCTTTTCCCAGTATTGGATCTGCTACGTCAGCAATTTTAAAGACCCACTGGAAAGATTGTTCGTGACCATTGACTGGTACTGTAAAATCTAGATTTGCATCGCCATAGTAATTTATTGGTGAACCGTTAGCAGCTAAAATCGTTACGGCGGATATTGCCGTGTTGTGATTTGGATACAAATGTTTGGGTAATAAACTACATTTGCTACCAGTGTCAATCAAAAATTGTCCCGTGGGTTTTGCAGGAACATAAATTGCATTTACCCCGCCAGGTCCTGCCTGCTGGTCGAGGCGTCCCCGTTTAAACGTTTTGAGGACCATTGGCACGGTTGTTGACACTTTTTTGCTTTTTCTTTGAAATGAAAGTGATAAAAGCAGAGAGGCCCTTCGGGATTGAATTGGCGGCGAGACCTTGATTTGGAGCGTGAAATGGGTCGTGGTTGATATTGATTGCGCGAAGGGGGGTTGCGAGAACGTGAACGCTGGTTAAACGAAATAGCGTTAACTTTTTCTGTTAGAGTGGAAATATTGGCTTGTATTTGTTGAATGTGTTCGTAAACATCATGGGACGGTGGGCCGGTAATATTGTTAACTTTTTGTGGCAGTAACTGCTCGATCATTTTATCTGCAACATCCGCCAGCTTGTCAATGTGCAAATCCGGTAGTGAAACTAATACTATTCGCACGGATTCTGGCAAAATTTCCAGAAACCGGAGTCGTACCAATTGTTCGTTTTGCGGAGCTAGTTTTTGTAGGTGACGTAGCGCTACTGAGGGTCGTCTGTCTCCCAAGTTTTGTTCGGCAAGGAGTCGACGTAAAAGTTTTTCGTCGCTATCGCTTAAATGACTGATGACCTCAGACTTTATAGTATCGTAGTCCCCGTCCAGTTTGATACCTCCTTCTACAAGAATGTCAGTAGGTAGTACGGCTAGTAACGAAGCTTTCTTAGACTCAGGGCTACAGTGAGATAAAAGAGGTTCGCACTGTTTGAACCACGCCCTTGGGTCTCTTGGGTAAAAGTCAGGTAATTTACAACGCCTAGGAATATAGTCCTGGCGTTCAAATGTCCCCGAGGTCGACGGACCTAGGTTTTCACTTTCGACTACGTGAATAGCTAAATCAAGCAGCTGCTGGTCACTTTGTTGTAATTGTTGGATAATGTCAGTTTTTGTTGTTGGGCATTCAAAATCGGGGTTGTTACGGTTGATTAGTGATATTATTTTGACCAAAATCTCTTTTCGCAACCGCTTTAGGTCGTAGGTCGGACCTGGGTTCGGTTCGACATCACCTGCCACTAGCAGGAGCAGGCGTAGAAACGATGCATACTGACTCGAATGAGACTGACTTTGCCAGAACAAGCCAAAAGGGCTAAAATTTCCGTACTTGTGTGCTGCTTTGGAATGGATGAAATTGGACTGTAACGGCGTCGACGACAGAAGCAAGGACACGGCCAAAGCGTGTGATGGCTGTATTATGCCAGTTTGTGGTGGAAATTTGTTGTTCTGGGTTTCTGTGCTGAGAGCCTGGATTTTGATGAAAATCAGAATGTAGAAATGGAAATACATTCGACTTCCAGGGTCACCAATGTTGTATCACATGTTTTTTTAATTACAATCCATACATTAGCAATCACTCATATATATTTTTATTTTTGTAGTCAGTTTTCAGCTATTACAATTAGTCTGTGTAAAAAAAACTAAACAGAAAAATTGATAAATGTGACTAAAAAATGGAATGTGAATAGGTTTTTTTTTCGTAATTTTTCCGACTTTGAGACATTATTGCAAACTATATGCTGCACCAATTTTGCTGAAACTTGGCAAAATAATTTGCCTTTTGGTAGATTTTTAAAATATAGAAAGAACAATTTCTAACATTTTACTGAACAAGTTTTACAGTCGCGAAAAATCGACTGCTTTCGCGACACTACCCCCTTAAGGGGGTAGTGTCGCGAAAGCAGTCGATTTTGCGCGAGTATAAAACTTTTTCAGTGAAAGATAGTTCATTATTCTTTATATATTCTAAAAATATGTTTCAAGGCAAATATTTTTGCCAAGTTTCAGCAAAATTGATGCAGCATACAGTTAGCAGTGAAGTCGCAAAGTCGGAAAAATGACGTTTTGAAAACCTATTCACATTCGATAATTTCGTCACAATTAAAAAACTTTTTGTTTAGATTCTTTACACACAGTAAAAGCACATATACTCTACTTTATGCACACAAAATTTGGTAGATGTCGCGTGTAAGCGTGCACCTGCACAGGATTTTACACCCCCCCCCCTAGGCGCTATTTGCGCTATTTGCGCTATCATACTGTACAGCTCGAAAACGCCCCCCCCACCCCCCCCCCCGCTATTTGCGCTATACCCGCTACGATAGGTACCCCGGTTGTTGGGTTTGTAGGCTTTCCATCCCTCGCTCCTATTAGTTAAAATTATAGGCAATCACCCAACATGACTTTCCATTTTTCCCTCCTATTGGTTACTCAAAATGAAACCCTAGAAGGGTAAGAAGATTTAGTAGGCGCCTACTAAGTCTAAGCCTAAGCCTAAGCCTAAGCCTAAGCCTAAGCCTAAGCCCTAAGCCTAAGCCTAAGTCTAAGCTTAAGCCTAAGCCTAAGCCTAAGCCCAGGCCATAGCTAACCGAAGGCCTAGGTAAAGAAGAAGTACAAATATTTTCAATAAACTACCCAATAGCACAGTATAGCGCAAATATCACCCTCAACTGCTATAAACGTTATTTTTTAAGCCTACGGAAATCACCAAGCCCTAGGCAATCACCCAACATGACTTATTACTCAAGAAATATTCACTGATTCCAAATTATAAATTTTAGAAATACCAAGTACTCGTAACGTTAAGCAAATAAAGTATTCTCCAGCATATTAATATTAAAAAACTATTACTACTACTATACTAGTATATAAATATTAATACTAAAAGCAAATCATTAAAGCAAAATAAACAAAAAAGTATATAACTTACTTGCTAAGCAGGAAAAGAACGAGAACTAGTTTAAGGCAGTAAATAATTATCATATAATAATAATCCAGTAATGATAATCCAGTAATAATAAAAGTCCAAGCAGCGCCCAAGCGCCTAAATAGTGCAAAAAAAGCACCATCTATTTTTCAAGCCTATGAAAAAAATAGCGCTTATAGCACTTTGATGCGCTATCGTTTTGCTATATGCGCTATTTTTTTATATCGTCGACTAGAGCACAAACAAAAAATTGGAAATAATTTTAAAAATATTTTTTTTATTGAAGCATCGTATACGTAGTAAAAAGTACAAAAATTTGCAATGAATTAGCCAATAGCACAAAATAGCGCCTAAATAGCGCAAATAGCACCCTCATGTGCTATAAGCGCTACTTTTTAAGCCTATGAAAAAAATAGCGCTTATAGCACTTTGATGCGCTATCGTTTTGCTATATGCGCTATTTTTTTATATTATCGACTAAAAGACAAACAAAAATTAAAAAAAAATTTAAAACTGTTATTTTTTTATTGATGAATCGTATACGTAGTAAAAAGTACAAAAATTTGCAATAAGTTAGCCAATCACAGAAAATAGCGCCTAAATAGCGCAAATAGCACCATCAGGTGCTATAAGCGCTATCCAAAATCAGCATCACTATTTAAAGGGAAATTAACACAAACACCAATAGGCCAGCGTAGCTCAGTTGGTAGAGTGTTAAGCTAGAAATCTAGCAATGGGTGGTTCAAATCCCCCCTGGCCATTTTGCTGTAGAAGTTTCATCCATATCCAAAAAAATAGCACATATAGCACCTTCGATAGCGCTTATAGCGCAAATAGCGCATATAGCACTCCCAAAAAGCGCTATAGCGCAAGTAGCGCATATAGCACCTTCGATAGCGCATATAGCGCAAATAGCGCATATAGCACTCCCAAAAAGCGCTATAGCGCATATAGCGCATAAAGCACCCTCGATAGCGCATATAGCGCAAATAGCGCATATAGCACCCCCAAAAAGCGCTATAGCGCAAATAGCGCATATAGCACCCTCGATAGCGCATATAGCGCAAATAGCGCATATAGCACCCCCAAAAAGCGCTATAGCGCAAATAGCGCATATAGCACCCTCGATAGCGCATATAGCGCAAATAGCGCATATAGCACCCCCAAAAAGCGCTATAGCGCAAATAGCGCATATAGCACCTCCGATAGCGCATATAGCGCAAATAGCGCATATAGCACCCCCAAAAAGCGCTATAGCGCAAATAGCGCATATAGCAAATTCCATAGCGCTTATAGCGCATATAGCGCATATAGCGCATAAAAAAAGCGTTATAGCAAAAAAAGTGCTATTTCGATTTCGCTTACACGCGTTCGTTACCCAAAATTTAGTGCAAATTGCTGGAGTGGTTGTGGAGTAATGGCTGTTGGAACTGTGAAACTGTGGGTAACCTGTAAAGTACTCACAGCAATAATGATAAATTCTGAAAAATTTAGACCCTTATTTTGAAATCAAAAGAAAAATGAACCTACATTTTTCATTTTTCTTAATTGTGGCAAAAATTTGTGCGTCAAAACATTACATGTACTTCGCAAGCTGGCCAATCTGATATCTGGCTTGATTTTTTGAACTTTTGTGTCTCTATTGTGTGATGTCTGGCTCACAAATGGTGATTGGTTAAAAATATTGGTAGATAATGGTAGTTTAGTGTCTGGCAGTATTTATTTGACACCATATGGCATTTCACTAGTTTCTCAGTGAACGAACAACTTCAAAGCAAAAAGTTCTCATTTCGCTGCCTATGAGCAAAACTGCTTTGGCGACACTACCACCTTAAGCGCTTAGCAAACACTAACGCTTAAGGTGGTAGTAACGAATGTGCAGTGTTTTTCAACAGGCTAGTACTCAATAATTAATTAACTTTAGAGCACACTTTTTATACTGTTAGAAAGCACTATTTTTCTTCTACATTTACGTAAAGTTTTATTGTTCAACTGCAAAGATGATTTGTATGGCACGTGCTCAAAGAGACCAATTTGGCTTTTTTGAGCACTTTCAAATCTGGCCACTTTTTGACGAGTTTAAACAACAAAAACATGCCAAAAAAGGCACAAATATTTAAAAATAAATTATCTAGACCCAAAATGCACGATTTTATGATTCGTCAATTTTTAACCGAAATATGAGCTTTCGAAGTCAAAAGTGTCTATTCACACTCGACTTTCGGGCTCTATATCTGCGCAAAAATATAAGCAAATTGAAAAATTTTCATTTTGGGTCTAGAAATTTTGCGAAAGTTTATGCGTGTTCATTTTTGTGTTTATGCCCTGCGCATGCGCTTAGAAAAGTGGCCAAAACTGTTAAATTTCAATTCTCCTGGTGTGTAGTTTGGCTTGTTGGCTTGGCTTGCTCTTAAAAATTTTTCACATGATCCCGCTAACTTCATTTGCCATTTTGTGTAAATGAATCTATTTTTTACAGACTTTATTATTAAAAATTGCAGTTTGAATCAACTAAATTTTTTCAAAAATTTAAAAACCACTGCACATTCGTTAGTACCACCTTAAGGTGGCGCTCCTGAAATGTGACTTTTCAAAAAACGGCAGTTTGGGGCCAATTTTAGATACACAATGGCAAGCTGGTGTAAAAGAATGCCTAAATACAAAAAATGAAGTTGATTGATACAAATTAGCATTCACTGTAGACCAAACGTGAGTGGAATTTTGGCTTGCGATTTCTCTTCGCAAGTAAGTAGCTGTTGCACAATCAATAGCTCATTTTGCTCGCCTCAACGTGATCGAGCGGTCGCAAAAAAGTCATTTTTGATGAATATGATTGATATATCGAAAAACACTAAAATCGCGATTTTTGAAAAACATAAATTTAGCTAAATTTTTTAGATACTATCGATTTGCCAAAAATCAAATTTTGCGACCGCTCGAAGATGACAAGGTGCATTTATGTGCCAAATTTTAACTTTTTTCGTTGAGCCAATTTTTTAAAATCGCAAGCCGAAAATTTGCGTTTGTATTCACACGCACTATATTTCTGTCTCATGCAGACAGTATTGCGTTAGTTCACAAAAAAATTATACCACACTCAATAAAACACCAAAAATTTTTAATCACGTTTCAGTAAAACACTACTGCTAGTGTTTTTCAGCCTTTCAAATTCATTACATACGTGTAAATGCGCTGGCTTATGAAGGCATTTCCGTGAAAATCTATTTTTCTTGACGAAATTTGCTCAAAAATGTTCAAAATTTTTTTCATGTGATATGTACATCAAATTGAAGGAAATTCACTTCTGATCAACTTTTGTTCTTACGATGCATGTTTATTTTTGCGCGTTTTCAAAATAATGGCCAAAACCCACATTTCAGGAGTGCCACCTTAACTTAGCGTTTCTATTTTGTATTCACATACTTAAAATTTAGTGTTTGGCTTAGAATTAAGCGCTTAAGTTTAGGGACCAAGGGAGCTCCCTAAGCGCTAAGCGCTTAGTTAGTGGATGGTGTGGGGAAGGGGTAGGGAGAGTGGGGAGGTTCGTGGCCGCCATGGGAAGGAAGGGTATGCAATATAGGTTATATTAGTGACATTTTCCGACCAATTGGATCCATTTTGCTCGTTTATTCGCCAAAATAAAAAATGCACTTTGATGTCCAAATTCGTTTTTTTACATTTTTGAGTAGAGCATCTTAATCGAAGTAATTTTTCTTCAAGAACTTCTATTTGAAAATTTATATTTTTCACGATTCATATGCCCCCTGAAACATGTAAAGCTGATTTTGCATTTTTCAGGAATCCACCTGCTGAAAACATTTTTTTACAAATGTATAGTTCGAGAAAAATATATATTATTAATAAGAAATAGTAATTTAAATAAATCTATAATCGGATTTATAAATACCAACTGGAGATTAGGCTTTAAAAGTATGGTTGTTTTCATTTAAGTTTAAGTTTAAGTTTAAGTTCGCATCTCTAGTTTAATTAAGTTTAAGTTTAAGTTTAAGTTCTTATTTTCAAAAATGATTAAGTTTAAGTTTAAGTTGCTGCATCAATTTTAATTTAAGTTTAAGTTTAAGTATCCAAAATTTTTGTCATTTAAGTTTACAAATAAGTTTTTTTGTTTCTTTGTATGCCAGACAGCACCTTTTGTTTCTTTATACGCCAGACAGCACCCAAGCCCCCAGGCCCCAGAAACCAAAACTATGTAACTACTGAGACTTTTTTAAAATACTTATAATCCGTGAAACTGGCACGTGCAGGAACAAAAATGACGTGACTGTGCCCCGCTTTATGTTAGCCTCGGCTAGTGAAAGGGAACCAGAAAAATATAATATTTTTGAAGACTGATATATCAATAAGAAATATTTAAATCCTGCAATTTACATATACAGTCAAAGTTGTTCTTCGGACTTTCATCCGTTTACCGAAGTGATATTTTCTTTTCGTGAACTCGCACGGCTTAACGAACGGAAGTATGAGTCAAATATCACAAGATAATATGCACTCAAACGTGATTGTTCATTGTATACGTGGCAAAAACCTACAAAACAGCTTTTTCTGTTTAGTGTTAACACACAAGACATAAACGCTGAACTTAATTACTTACTTGGTTAACTTAATTGCTGAACTAATTAGTACTATCGAATCAACAAACTGAAAACAATTAACCTATAGAACTTTATTGCACATAAAAATCCGTTTCAAAACAATGCACTGAGTTATCGGAAACAACCACAAAACAGATTTGCAAGTAGCATGCGCCCATTTATACTTGTTCCTAAAGGCGCATCAAGAATAAACAGCTATAGCAAAGAACTGTTAAGCAAATCACATATGCAATATCATGGGGTTCAGAGATGAAACCAGTCACCGGGATATCAGGTAGGCCGAGGTGGGGCTGCTTTTGGCTCCCGGGCACTTGGTCAAAAGTTCTGACTCGGGTAGTGTCGCCAAAGCAGTTTCGCTCATAGGTAGCAAAAAGAGCTTTTTGCTTTGAAACTGTACGTTCACAGATAACTTAGTCCAACGCTATAATACTGTGCTAAAAAATTACTGCCAGACACTAGACTACCAATTACTGTTGTTTTGATACCATTTTGATACTTTTGATATAAATATGATACTTGGGTATTAATACTTTTGATACCAGTATCAATATTAAAATTGGTATCAAAAGTATCATATTTAAATTATGGTATCATATTTAAATTATTTGGTATCATATTTATATCATATTTAAATTTTTTCCGAGTATCAAATATTAAAAGTATCATATTTAAATTCAAGGTATTGTATTTATATCATATTTAAATTTTTTCCGAGTATCAAATATCAAAAGTATCATATTTAAATTCAAAGTATTGTATTTATATCATATTTAAATTTTTTCCGGGTATCAAATATCAAAAGTATCATATTTAAACTCAAAGTATTGTATTTATATCATATTTAAATTTTTTCAAAGTATCAAAATTATATATTGTATTTAAATTCCAGTATCATAATTAATATCAAAATTTTGATTCCCACGCTTAAAGGAGGCACCTTTTGATGTTTGCGCAGGCTAAGAACGGCGGCATTCTTTGATCTCGCCCTTAGCTCCGCCTTCTTTTTTTGATTGGCTACTGCTCCGTTTCTGTATTTTTAGAGGGCATTGCCAGTCGAGCTGTACCATAAAAACAAAAGGGGCACCCTTGTGTAAAATTCCAGGCGGAAAAGTATAAGAAAATCAATGAATAGGCAGTAGGCTGGTAGTTCGTTTGGTTTTGTAGCATTTTGATACTTTTGATATAAATATGATACTTGGGTATTAATACTTTTGATACCGGTATCAATATTAAAATTGGTATCAAAAGTATCATATTTAAATTATGGTATTATATTTAAATTATTCAGTATCATATTTATATCATATTTAATTTTTTTCAGAGTATCAAATATCAAAAGTATCATATTTAAATTCAAAGTATTGTATTTATATCATATTTAAGTTTTTTCCAAGTATCAAATATCAAAAGTATTTCATTTTAATTATTTGGTATCATATTTATATCATATTTAAATTTTTTTCAAGTATCAAATATCAAAAGTATCATATTTAAATTCAAAGTATTGTATTTATATCATATTTAAATTTTTTCCAAGTATCAAATATCAAAAGTATTTTATTTAAATTCCAAGTATCATATTTATATCATATTTAAATTATTTTGCGGTATCAAAACAACAGTACTACCAATATCTACCAATATTTTGAATCACCAATGGTAAACCAGACATCACACAATAGGGACATAAAAGTTCAAAAAATGAAGCCAGATCTCAGATTGGCCAGCTTGTGAAATACACCTGACGTGTCGACGCACATTTTTTTGCCACAATTAAGAAATAAAAAAATGAAGGTACGTTTTTCCTTTGATTTTAAAATACGCGTCCAAACTTTCCACAATTTATCATTATTGCTAGGAGTACTTCACAGTTTCCGAACAGTTTCACAGTTCAAACAGGTATTAGTCCGCAACCACTCAAGCAATTTACAAAAATTACAGTCCAAGAATACTTTAATTGTTCAGTAAAACAACCTTTGTGAAATCCACCCTTAGTGATTACAAAAAACGTTTTGTTGCGCCTAAGATTAACACCTAAAATTGAATTTTCAAGATCCTCTACTAAAAATTGTAATAACTTTGGTTCCAGTTTTTTACACCTGCGATGCGCCTCTACGACGGTTTTGAAGCAAATGGAGGAACCTAAAATTTTTAATTATACACGTAGGCATACGTACATATATCTTCTTAAATGTTTCGGAATTAGGTCTCAGTCTCGCAATTTTCATCCCAACTTTTATTTCACTTTTTGTTATTGGAATGCTAATATTAATATTAGTGATGTGGATCGGAACGCCGGATCGGATCGCCGATCCGGGGATCGGATCGGATCGGATCGGATCGCTGAATTTGCCGGATCGGATCACCGGATCGGATCGGCTTTAAAATTTCGGATCGGCGATCCGGATCGGTAGTGTAAATTTTGAGTCTCGAGCACAAAATTTCGTAATTTGCCAAAAATTTTGCGAATTTCAAAAACTTTTCGAGCGATCAATCATACGCACAAGTATAACTACTACTCAAATTCTCAAAATATCGGTTTTATATTAGCGAAAGCGTACAGTGTATGCATAGACCATATGCCAGTGGAGGCGAGGTTTCTCATCATTGAAGTTGCGTGAAGACGCGTACTAAATGTGTGATGTGAAATGTTTAGAAATATATATATCTTAATTTTCGCCTACAAAAACAATCTTTCAACATTCTTTTCGTTAACGCAAGAGTTGGGAATCGACGCGGATCAACACTTTCTACCCGCGACCCAATCCAGCCCGCGGTTTGACTCTTGTGGGTGACCCACGATCCATCCCGCGCCGTCAAAGTTGACCACGACCAACGTTGACCCACCATTTTAAGATACCGTATCTGATGATCGATCGTTTTTAGCTGATACCTTTGTACAATTTGCACAGTGTATATACAGCTGTACAATGTTCACATTGCTACCTACTTTAACCGAATGGTAACCAAATTTATGTTTCATGTTTCATGTTTATTGAAAATGCCAACATAAGATCCCTACAGGGGGACATATTATGCTAATAGGCAAAAATAACAGTGCAAAGCCGCAATTGTATTAATGTTAGTAAAACAAACAAACAGAAGCAAGTGTTAGTAGAGTTTAGTCAAACATATATAAACTAGATATTACTGAGTTCAGCTAATTTCTCTACGGATGTTTTTCAAAATACTTTCCCGCTTTTTAAAGCAAATGTGAATGAATTTAGCAAGATTTTTTAATTGCTGGTCATTATTGCTGAGCATAGCTGTTATAAATTGCTCTTCTGGAGTTTCAGTTCTATTTAAGTAACTTAAAAGGTCACTCCTTTCAGCATCATACAGGGGACACATTGTTACAAAATGAACTTCGGTCTCCACTTCATTTCTAGAACATAGTGTACAAAAACGTTGATCTCTAGGTACTCTATGAGTTAGACGGCGGTCCCAACGGCCCCTTTCTATTTCCAAATCATGAGAACGTAGTCGAAGTTTTATTAGGGCTGCTCTATGTCTCCGATTTTTTATTACTGTAAAAAATTTTTCAAGTTTCAATTCAAATTTAAATTTCACAAATAAATCGAGACTGGGCAACTGTTTTATTTGGTCAGACCACTGTGATAGAAAAGTATTTTGCAAAAAGTTATCTATTTGGTTAATTAAGTTCCTTGGTTCATTAATACATTGCATTTTCCAAACATCCAATGAATTTGAGAAACGAAGAATGCTTAATAAGCCAGATACCCAGCAGTTTACAGTGGGATTAGTACATGTCAAACAACACAGTGCGTAATACGCTTGTTTACGATAACATTGATTGGACGTATTTAATATTTTTATCCAATATTTAAGAGTGGCGAGAGCACGTCTGCGGATTAATGGAAAACGTCCAGTTTCTCCGTATACAGCAACAGTTGGTGTAGTTTGTTTGACGCCCAAGAGTCTTTTTAAATAACTCACATGCACTTTTTCAGGAGTATCTAGATAGTTGTGTAATAATTTAAAATTGAGGTTGGACCACGTGGTGAAACCCCATACTTCTGTACCGTAATGTAGAACAGAGGTAACTAGCGTATCAAAAAGCTGCAGTTTCGTTTTCATCTCTAAACAGGAATTTTTTGACAATAAGTAAAGTAAATACAATTTGGATTTTTCTGCAATGTCCGTTCTGTTGTCAATGAGCATATTACTGCATATGCCATTCTTTTGTAAAAGAAAGCCTAGATATTTAACAGATTCAACTGTGGGTAAACGTTTTCCATCGAAAAATAATGATAAAGGCAGGTTACGATGCCTAGATGGCATAAAACACATAACATTTGACTTGGTGCTATTTACTGTAATGCCCCAATTGTGGCAATAATTGGTCAAAATATTTAAAGAGTTTTGGAGTTTGTCTGGGGTTTCACTAAACAACACCATGTCATCAGCAAAAAAAAGCACACACACTTTCGCATTATGCAAGGTAACTGCACCTGCATTGTGGCTGAATAAAAAGTCTTCCAAGTCCGACAAATATATGCAGAAAAATAGTGGGGAAAGTACAGCCCCTTGCTGGACTCCAATTTTTGTTGAGTGGAAACAATTTTCATCACCTGATACACAAAACTTGGTTTTTGATAACATGTTTTGCAATAGTGACATAATTTTATGTGATAAATTAAGTCTCGACAGTTTATATAAAAGTCCTATCCTGTTGATTCGATCAAAAGCTTTGGAAAAATCAATGAAAGCTGCATATACAGGTTTGTGACGAGCAAAGTAAGTTGTAATTATTGCATGAAAAATAAACAAATTATCAGAAGTGGAATATCCTTGTTTGTAGGCCATTTGGGAGGGGTTTTTGAATGAATGTATTTCCAGCCAATACTCAATCCGCTTTTTAATAATGGAATCAAAAACTTTACCTAAATTGCTCATTAAGGAAATTGGTCTGTAGTTTTTTACCTCTTTATTATCTCCGGATTTTAAGATAGACACTATTTTGGCTGTTGCCCACTTTTGAGGATAGACTGTGCTTTTTAATACTAAGTTAAATAACTCGCAAATTATATAGAAAATATCTGAACAAGATTTTAGCAATTCACTCGAAATGCCATCTACACCAGTTGAAACATTGCATTTTATACTTGTAACTGTTGATACTAATTCATCGTATGTTATCTCTTTGTCCAGGTAAATTTGATAAGTATTATTTTCGAAAAAGTTTTGTAGTTCTAAAATCAGAGCTGGTTCATCTGGTAAGAAGTTGGTTGCAGTATAAAGTGCTTGATAGTACTCAACAAATTCTGCTGGCGACGGTTGGGTGGGGTTTGGCAAAGGTTTTAAAATGCGCCAAAACTTTGAAGGATCTACATTTCTAAGCGTTTCTAAGCGATGTGACTGTGATTTGTAAAGTCTTCTTTTCGCTCTTCTTATTGCTCTCCTATAACTTTTTCTAGCACGTTTGTAAGCATTTTGAGTGACTAAACATTTGAACTTTGCAAGTCGTTTTACTGTGTCGTAAAAATGTTTACGTGCTGCACTACATTCTTGTGTCCACCACGGGTTTGGCTTATGGATATGTTTCCGAGAGGCTTTGGGTGTGCGATTTTGAAATATTATAGATGGTTGTAATAGTGACGTCAATGATTCTACACAAAGTTCTATTTCTTGCTCAGTAACTGCTGTATTTAATTTTTGCCTTAAAATATTCAGGTTAACTTTAGTTTCGTTTGAATTTAGGTACGCTCGAAAATTTTCTGCCGTAGAAGCAGACCAAGGAAGAAGGGTACGTTTTTCGTAGACTTTTTCTGGCGTCGAGAAAGTCTTACATGGATCAGTATCAACTGTTTCAAAGTTCATGTTCAATGTCAACGGACGGTGCGTGGAAAACTCTTTTGAGTCCTCTCTGCAGTCAAAAGAGTCATCCACGATAAACACATACACATTATTAATAAGCGCACACGAAACAAACATATAGTCCACGATACTACAGTTTACTGACTGAATGTCATTACCGGCTTTTCTATGCATCACATTAGTCCATTTGGCTGAGTCCATACCTAAATTGCCATTTAACATAACAAGATTTACAGCTGAACAAATAGCTAATAATCTATTGCCGAATGGGTTGATTACTGTATCTTGAGAGTTTCGGGTTGTCTTATACTCATATTCGAAGTTTATTATCGGTAAATGGTCATATTTAGTGTCATATAAAATGTTTTTACAATTTTCAGTTCTAGTCCTTGCATTAAAATCTCCTAGTAATATTACATGGTTATACATACAAGCAAACGATAATTTATCAGCTAACTCATCAAATAAATCATAAGGCACTGCTTGGTGTCGTGGAGAATTGCTTGGCGGCACATATGCAATACATATAGAGATATTTTTTGACAGTTTTAGTGCACGAGAATCAAGTTTTAACCACATGAAATCGGACGATGTTAATTCTGCGTCTAATTTGACAAAACTTGCCCATGAGTTTTTTACATAAGCTGCTATTCCGCCTGAATTTCGTACCGCTTTTTTGTTAAAAATTTGCCTATTTGCATAAAATAATGTGTAACCAGGCAGTTTCAGATCGTCCATTTGCCAATCAAATTTCCAGGTTTCAACAAAACACAAAATATCATATTCAGCATAATGACCGCTAAAAATATGCAATTTCTCACACGACAGATTATGTATATTCATATAACTAATTTTTATCATTGTGAACACTGCTACCAGGTCCTAATTGGGCTGCGGCTGCTTGTTTAAAGTCACGGAGATTCAGGTATTTTTTCTTCTGGAACATTACACCATCTTGTTCGAAATAGGCACGTGGTCCGCCCTTTTCAAACAATTCGTGCATGATGGGAAAGGCGTCAGTTCGAAATTTGCGTAGGGCAAGAGTCAAATCATCGCGAATTCGTAAGCCCATATGCTCAAATTCCGGTCTATTATCACGATATAATTTCATAATTCTCTGTTTGGCTACTTGCGTCACTAGCTTTATTTTCATAGGCCGGGTTTTGTTGTCCATATTACGTCCGAGTCTGAACGCGTCATTGAGGTAAAGATCAGGGTTTTTTATACCAAAGTTTTTTTCCAGCAATTGCAGTGCGAGTTTGACAGGATCTTCTTGGCGGCTTTCCAAAATACCGTATACCACAAGATTATTTGCTTTGAATTGTTGTTCGAGCTCCTCAGACTTGGCCCCAAGTTTGGCCTGGGCACTCCGAACATCGGTCAGCGTAAGAGAGTGCTCGCGGCTGATCTGTTCAGTTTCCACAACCCGGCTCTTGATATCAGTAACCTCAGCGTCGAGGAAGCTGATACCATGTTCGATTTCATCTATCTTAGATACTAACGGCTCAATTTTTTCTGTAACTACTTTTTGTAGTTCAGATTTTAGGGCATCAATTTCGGTCGATTTTGCAACAGAAGTTTCAAAATTTGACAATTTACTCGAAAATTCTGCAAACTGTGCAGCTAAACTGCTCAAAATAGCAGTTTCTGATTCAGCATTATTCGATACAGAAATTCCTGGAGAACCACTTGTGGCTGAGGCCGATCGTTTCTGTCCTTGGGTTCTTGTTTTGATGCCACTATTTGAACCAGACATAGTAAAATAACCGAAAAGATAGGCGAACGCTCGACACAATGGGAAAAATAATCGTAAATAATCGACGAATAGACGTAAATCGGCAACAATACAATTAATTCGGCGTAGAGAGCATACTCGTAAAATCAAAGCAATATCCGATACCGAATACTCAACAATAGGTGTGTTGAGAGTTACCAAAATACAGATGGAATATAGGTAAATGAATAACAGTATCAATAATAGTAATATCGTCGTTGATTTGTTGTGATAGGAAAAATCAACTGGGTTAGAAATGAAAGAAAAACAAACAATTAAAGTATTGTATAAATCACCACTCTTATCATTGTGCGTTGCATTGAAGAACGCACAAACATACAGATCGATATCGGATGATACACTCACACATTTGACAGAGCGATTATTAAACACAACCGTACTGCGGCCTTTGCACGGCAAGTATGACTGTACCCAGACTGGATTGAATACGTGAAAAAATTTCAGAATTTTTTCGCCGGTTTGACAAAATGCAGCGACCCGCGCAGCCTGAAGTGGGTGTGTACAGTGTATACCCAAGGGTTGACCCACGGCTCAAATTTTTCGATTTAACCCAACCCGTGGGTATCCACGACCTGCGGTAGTGACCCAAAATTGTCAAGACATTTCCATTCCAATTAATCAAAATTTTTGGTCGTGGGATTGTCTAAGTTGCTCTCATTACAAAAATGCCATCTTATCATTTATATACAAACTCATTAAATTTTTAAAGCAATATACTCATTATAATAAATCATACTTAACAATATTTCTACAAAAGATTTTTTAGCTTTCATCAAGGTTACCTAATGTTTAATCGGATCGGATCGGCGGATCGGATCGGATCGGATCGACCGATCCAGGCCTGGATCGGATCGCCAATCAAGCATCCGCATCGGATCGGCATCAAAATTTCGGACCGATCCGATCCGATCCACATCACTATATATATATATATATATATATATATATATATATGTATATATATTTATATATATATATATATTTATTTATATATATGTATATATATATATTTATATATAAATATAATACTCGCATTTCTGTCTATTGGGGCAGAATGTCACGGTTTAATGACACGGTTTTATCTCTGACAGGTTGGTTGAAAAAACCACACACAGATGACCATCAATACAATAAAATAGAAAACAAATTTAACCAACTTCACTACAAATGTAAAAATAGTACAAATATCCCAGGCGATCAGACGTCAAACAGTCTAATGGTACACTTTTGATTAAAGCTACAAATTTTGTCAAACCTAGACCATTTTCATCATCAATATCTTCAATTACAATTCAAAGTCAAACCCGGGTTAGATCCGGAAAAGTAACTTGGAGCAATTTTACTATTAATCATTTATTTACTAAGTATAAATCGACTATTAGACCGGTTTGCAACTGATCTAATAATTAAAGCTGCTACAACATTAAAGCGTAATATTAAAAATTACAACGCTGTATACACAAAAGATCATACGAGCCAATCATACGAGCCACATTCGACAAATTTCAATCGACTGACAATTATATTGCGTAACTTTTGAATATAAACAAGATTAAGCTCCAACTTTCAGTTTGCAAAAAAACAAAAAATCAACCGAGCTACATATTTTGCACAACTAAAGTCACTGGACGTTGAAATGCACAGAAACCACCAAGCTACATATAGTACAATTAAATCACCGGACACTGAATTACACAGACTACAGCAAGAGACATATATAATATGCACAACTAAAGTCACCGGACGTTGAACTATACAGAATCCACCGAGCTACATATATAACATGCACACCTAAAGTCACCGGACGTTGAACTATACAGAATCCACCGAGCTACATATATGTATAATATGCACACCTAAAGTCACCGGACATTGAACTACGTCTACACCAACCCATGGCGGTTCATCAATCATCACAATAGTATTACAGCAACATAAATGAAAAAATTACATAGGCAGAAAAACTGAGTTGGAGGAAAGCTTGATCATAACCTCAAGAGTTTTAGTATTCAGGCGGCCTTTCGCATTCATTGACGCATAGCTGGCCAAAGAAAACAGTCTTTCGACAGATGCTTGAGAGGCAGGGGTGCACATCACAGCTACAGCAACCCGGGATAGCACTGGATATTCGGCTTTCATTTTGTCGCAATCCCAAAACTGGACCAACTGCTCAATACTTCTTGGGGCAGCCAGCTTCGGAAGCATTTTCTTAAAAAAGTGTGACAATAAGCTCAACAACGATACAAATATATGTACATATGTGTATATATACATGAAATGAAATATATGATATGAATATATGTATTCAGGGCGGTATACACAGGGGCGTAGCCAGGGGGGAATGGGGGATTCTCTCCCCCCCCCCAAAAAAAAAAAAATCCAGACTGAAATTTTACACAAGAATCACCCTTTTAGTTTTCAAGGTCCAGCCGAATTTTTGGAAAAATTTCGGATACCTCTCCAGTTGACCAAATTTGGCCAAAAAATCAAAAATTTTCCCAAAATTTTTCTATATATATTTTTTGTATATGCGTGTATTGTACACTATTTATTTGCTTAATACACTGTTTAATGTATACTTTTTATCGTAGCGAAAATAACGGTCCAACAGGTTTGTAATTTTCGGTGTTTTGAGCTCCAATTTTACTTTTGATGCAACTGCAATTCCGTGTCTTAATGTTACTTGCTGAGTGTGCAAATACATATGTATATGATAGGATCGTATATATATATATACATATATATATATATATATATATACATATATATATATATAAATATATAAATATATATAATATATGTCTCTCTTGGGCCATGTCGGGTCAAAAATAGGGGGGTCCAATTTTTGCCTCATAAAAAATACCAGCGAGACCCCTTTTGGATACAGCTTGTATACTTTTGCCTACAGGGACTGTACTATACGCTGGCAAATTTTTAGACCTGTACCACGTACCCAAGTTCCGGAAGTGGGGTGGGTTTTTTCCCCAAAAAATGGGGTGGGTTTTTTTCCCGCTTTCTATATATTATTTTTATCTGAAATTCATGTAAAAAGTATGTAAAATGTATCTAAAAAGCAAGCCTATGAGCTTTGGGTGAAATTATGTGAATTTTTCTGAATTTATCTGAAATGTATCTAAGATTCCTCTGAAAGTCCTTGAAAAACATTTGAAAATCTGGAAAAGATAAAAGTTAGAAAATTTCAAATTTTCTCGTTTTCCTGTGTTAGTACTTTGGTCTCGATACGACTGTTTCATTGCATACATAATTACCTTATTGATGTCCATTATTTCTTTTTTGGCTTCTAGCAGCAGATGACACATGTTGGGCAGAAAAGGCTTTGAATGATCTTCGGGAAACAATATTAATCTAGCATAGCACGGATCAAGAAGGGTTGCAGCGGCATATGCAGCATCGAATTTACAATTGTTCGGACTGAAGCAGAAGTCAAATTTTTCGCGCAGACGATTGTTCAAAAAACTGGCCACGTATATTAAGTAGGGAGGCAGGTAACTTTTGGCCTGTAACACAACAAAAAACAGAATCAATATAAAGGAATCAATTCGGTAATACAAACGCGACTAGCATATAATTATTGATAACGAATGTGCATAAAACTGAATTAAAATATTAGGTTTATTTTCAGCACTTTTTGGTATGCAAAGAACTGGTCTTGATTTTACGTTTATTTGGTGTTTATAACAGGTTTATTGTTTAGCTGAAATTTGCGGAAATTTGTTACTTTTGAAGCAAACAACTGAGGTAGTACATGCTTCACACAAGAGATGAGCTATCACAGTGCTACTTAAGTACAGATATCGTTATAAATTATGTAAAGCAATATATCGTGAAACTCACGTCATTCAAGTGCAGGGCCAGGTCAATGACAGTAGGGATTACACTTGAAATACTTCCACATTTAGCTCCTGACATTATTCCTGTCTGTACTGCAAAAGGTTCCAGCAAGTTCTTCAAATGAGTGAAGTCCGTGTACTCAGAATTTCGCAAATCATCCCAATTCATAGTAGAGCAGACTTGACCAACATGGCATCGCAATTCAATCAGACGTTCTAACACCAGAAAGTTTGAGGACCAACGAGTGATACAGTGGGTTACCAGCGGTTTCAATGTCTTCAATTGGAGTTGGTGCTGAGCTATCGTTGACTTGCTGATTTTTTTAACCAAATCCCGACTTTTTTCAGCAAAATTTGCACACGGGAATGGGCTTTAGTCATAGCGTCCACGTTTCCAGTGTAAGTCATATCTAAGGCAGAAACAACCAGCTGAAGTGTGTGATCAAAACAAGATAGACGATACTTGCGCTTTGATGTTACTGGAGATTCATTATTTTGTGTAGCCTGTAACAGCCGTTCTATTTCATGAAACTGATCCCGTTCCAGTCTACTGTACTCTAATAATGTCGTTGTCACATCACTTGAGCTAGTCACGCTTGTTTCTTCTTCGTCTTGCGGGTCGTCTGCTTCTTCTTCAAGACCAAAACTGTCAAATTCAGGATCTGTGTTGACATTGTTGATCATTTGAACATCTTCTTCATCAGTACTGGGTCGAGTAGCAGGGAACCCAGTAGCAGCATCTGTGCGCGAATCACAATAAGTTTTTAAATCATTGAGCGCTTTCACAAAATTGGACCCATTGTCTGTTATAAATCGGTACACTTTGGTTAATGGAATTTCCCATTCACGCAGTATTTCGGTAATCAGTGCAAAGATTCGATCAGCAGTGTGTCGCGGCGGAAAAGTTCGAGCAGCAATGACGGCCTGATTAATTTTTCTCAAGTCTTGATCAAACCACACAGCAATAACACCCATTACAGAATCTCGCATGTTTTTTCTTGTCCAGATATCGGCACAAATACTGATTGCAGTAGCTTTCTGCAGCGAAAGTGCAATAGTTTGTGAGCATTTTTCAGACAAATCAAATATTTTTTTTCGAATCGTTGGGGCAGTGGGTGGACTATAGCGACTATCAAGAGTTGCGCAAAAGCTACGAAAATGCTTTCCAGCTCCAATCGACATTGGAATTTGTCCCTTAGCGCATGCCATGGCTATGCAGTGGTCTGCTTTAAGCTGAATAGGATGAGTTCTGTTGACTGGATATTTTGCTGTGTCGACGAAACCGTCCAAACTAGTTTGCACACTCGACCCAGCTTGATCACGCTTATTTTTTCGAGCTTTTTGTAGAACAGCTCCGTAAACTAATTTTTCCTGCAAGTAAAGCTTATAAGCCGCCGGGTGATGAACCTTCAAATGTTGTTGCATGTTGGTGCTGAATCTTGTGATCTCTTTCCCACAAACTTTATTCTTTATATTAACAACACACCTGGCTAAAGAATTTTTTGATTGCCCTTTGTCTCCTTTTGGTTCGAAAAAGCAGAAACAACCATTCTCATCTTTTTTCCACAGTGGACCTAATCTTCTGCCCGGTGCTTTAACATTTTTTTCAGGATTATCCGGTCTTGGAACAATTTCTTCAATTTCTAAATCATTTTCAGACAAATCGGCTTCACTCTCCAGGTCTTGATTTGACATAATTTTGATCTACAAACACACAATTCAGTATTTTGGCAATGCAACTGAAACGAATTTTTTAAGATCCGTCGACCGTCAATTATTTTAAGAAAGGAAATAAGAACTACTTGAAAACCTTCACAATTACACAAGCTTAAAAACTTAAATTGAGAACAAGTGCGGTTGAGTGGGAGAAATAGTGGACCTATTTTATGGAGTAGAGCGGCATGAGACTAAGCCTAAACCCTAAGTTTAAGCCCAAGCCTAAAGTTTGAAGATATCAAATACGGAGCAATTCTTGTAAATCTGACCATTTTTAAAATTAATGGGTGTCTTGTCTTGGGAAAAAGAAAAGAAAGTGTCTTTCAGACTCCACTTATGCTTTTAGGCACAGGTTTTTAGTTGACTCAACTGTTTTTGTACCTTTATGCTGTCACGCGCCCAAAACGCAGTTCTGGAAAAAAATGAAAAAATTCAAACAAAATAAGCCAGTCACCTAAGCCTAAGGAAATGTGAAAAATTTGTTTAAAATATACCAAAAACATAAGACAAAATGAAAAATGGGTGACTAACATTTAAGTATAATTTAAGTTTTGCCAAAAATTTCACATAAAAGAGAAGGCCAGAAATTGACATTTAAGTTTAATTTAAGTTTAAGTTCCAAATTTCAAAAATGTTTAAGTTTAAGTTTAAAATGACATCCTGAAATTTTATTTAAGTTTAAGTTTAAGTTCTCACGTCAATTTTAAATAAGTTTAAGTTTAAGTTTAAGTTTAGGGGCATACTTTTTTAATTTAAGTTTAAGTTTAAGTATACTTTTTTAAGCCTACTGGAGATGCCGATAAATAACGAATTCCGGATCCACATCAAGCAGCGAGCGCACTCCATGCCAAAGCCAAAACTAAGCACAACAGTTGCTAAACGCTAAAGGCCGATTCACACGGTGCGTTTTTGCCGCTGCGATTTTGACGCAAAACGCAAGCCGCAGTGTTTCGCAAACGAAACGCACTGTCTGAACAAGCTTTGTGGTCTTAGTGCGTCTCGCAGGTCACTTTGCTGCGTCTTCACTGTTTCAAAAAAAATGACAAAGTGCTAAGCAAAAATTGTTGAAACCAACACAAACGACGCATCAAAACGCAATGAAATCGCAGGTCGAATTGCAGTCTGGCGTTTAAAACGCTGCGGCAAATTCAAGACGTAGGCATTCCGCACTAAAAACGCTGCGTCTGTTCAGACGTTGCGTTTTGCTTGCGGCAAGCTGCGTTTTGCCGCAGCGGCAAAAACGCAGCGGCAAAATCGAAGTAAAATCGCAGCGTGTGAATCGGCCTTAAGTTTAGTATAACACTAATTTTTAAGCGTTTATTTTGTGAATAACAGTTTAGTACAAATTAAGCGCTAATACTTAGCAAACGCTTAGCGTTAGTATGTGAATAACTCTTAGTATGTGAATTCGGGCCCAAGTGTCTCTCGAAGGACGATCAGAAAACTGAAGACAGTGGCCCGTATTCACATACTAAGTGTAACGCTTAAACTTAGTGTTTACACTTAGTGTTAGCGCATATAAGCGCTAAGTGTTATTCACAAACTTGAACTTCTACCATGCTAAACATACTAAAGCGCTTAGCGCTTAGCAAACGCTTAGCGTTTGTTTGTGAATAACACTTAGTATGTGAATACGGGCCAGAAACCTTGTTGATTGAATTTGTGGCAAACTGGATATTCGAGCAGCTGACATAAATGACACTTTTCGTGATGGACCACAATAACCCCAGCCGGACGACAAATACTGGAATTGTGCTTTACCAATAATACAAGCCGATGATGATACAATAATACCAAGCAGCACAGCTGCAGAACAAACACATTTTGCCCACACTTTAACTCTGACGTACAGTCGCACAACCGCATTGCTCAAAACATTCACAGATGCACACACAACTCAGTTCAAACTACACGTTGATTTTACTCAGACCTAATTCTAAAGAACCCTGCTTCGCTGTGGCGCACTGCACAGGAAACAAGCACGTCTTGTGAGTAAAGCTGAACTAATTTTTGATACCTTGATTTCGTTACGACATGCTTAGAGTGCCGAGGATTTTCTTCGAATATAAAACGCGGCAGCCAAAATGTTTTAAAGCGCGTTTTAAACAGCACCTGCCATGCGCTATAATAGCGCATGGCAGGCGCTGTTTGTTTTCTGAGGCGCTATTTTGACTTAGATAAAATTTTTATTTTATTCGATAACGCATATAGCACCTGAGGGTGCTATTTGCGCTATTTAGGCGCTATTTTGTGCTATCGGTTATTTCAATGAAAACTTTTGTACTTTTTAGTACGTATAAGATCTCTCAATTAAAATTAAGAAGTTTAAAATTCTTTTAAACATTTAGTTTGTGTTTTGATCGACGATATTAAAAAATAGCGCATATAGCAAAACGATAGCGCATCAAAGTGCTATAAGCGCTATTTTTTTCATTGACTTAAAAAATAGCGCTTATAGCACCTGAAAGTGCTATTTGCGCTATTGAGGCGCTATTTTGTGCTATTGGCTAATTTATTTAATCTTTTTACTCTTTACTACGGATACGATCCCTCAATAAAAAAATAATTTTACAATTCTTTTTAAATTTTGGTCTGTGTTATGGTCAATGAAATAAAAAAATAGCGCATATAGCAAAACGATAGCGCATCAAAGTGCTATTTTTTCATAGGCTTAAAAATAGCGCTTATACCACGTGAGGATGCTATTTGCGCTATTTAGGCGCTATTTTATGCTATAGGCTAAATTACTGATAATTTTTGTACTTTTTACTACGTATACAACCCCTCAACTAAAAATAAAAATTTAAAAATATTATTTTTAAAGTTTAATTTTATGCAAAATAAAAGCCTAGAAGGGTAAAAAGATTCAGTAGGCGCCCAACCCCCCGCCCTTCCCCCAGTTCTTGGGTTTGTTGGACTTTCCATCCCTCGCTCCTATTATATTATAACATATATAACATATATATTATAGATATAAACAGGGTATTGTGAGAATAACACAAAATGCATTAAAAAAACTTACATTTATTTAAAAAAACAAAACCCTAAAATTTACATCGAATACAAAGAAACCCGGCCCAAAATTTCAAATATAGCATAAAACAGACCAATAATATATAAAAAATCTGTCTAATCAAAATTATGGCTTAATTTTGATTGGCTAAGCACTAAAGCACACCTTCAAAACATGAACATTGCCCATGTTTTCAAAGCACGTCCTTAGCACTTCAGAAGGACACATTTGCGTGCTTAAGCACTAAGGCACAAAGCAGCAAGTATTGAACGGAGAAGGAACAAGCGCTAAAGCACTATTGTGCTAAAGCACGAAAGCACGTAGTATGAACCTCGAAAGCACTAATGCGCAAGATAGAGCACTACAGCACTAAAGCACAAAGTATGAACCGAAAAGCACAATTATGAAAGCACAAAGCACAAAGCAGGAAGTATGAACCGGCAACGCACATGTGCTCAAGCATTTAGTGCTTAAGCACTAAACTGCTAAGCACAAAAGGTATGAACCGTGCGGAATAGACTTCCGAGTTCCGAATGCAATCAACACAAAAATTTTGCTCTTCACTTTCCGCTTCCGGCCACCTTTCATCACTTTTTGCGAATTATGAAGCTTGACGTAGGCAAACGACAAAAAGGGCGTTTTTTTGCACAGTACTGTATCCGCTGAAGCACACTTTAGGGTCAGAATGAGTATGCAAATAAATACCTTCTACTTCTTGTGAATGCTCACACTAAAAAAATCGCAGTATTGTGAAAAAGCCTACACGGGTTAAGCTATGAGATTTGGGTTAATTAAACTTTCTGACTGTTATGCGAGAACTCTCTGACTTTGACTGATTCTACTATCGATCACTTCACCTTAGGTTCACTATAAACACAATACAAACAATACAAAACATACGTTGCGAATAGGGTGTGACGTTTAGGTACTGAATGCTTGATACTGCGACAATACAATAGATCACTGACTTTACCTAACCTTCCTGACTATATCGGATCTCTCAACTCAACTCAGTGGGGTAGCCGAGGTTAGAAATGTTTTTGCGGGGGCTCCACCCTTCGAAAAGGGAACCGAGTAGCTACAGAGGACTAAACTACAGAGATCCGTTTAGGTCACCTAGGATCCTAGTCCAACCTCGTAGTTAAGCTCAGTACCTCTGTTGGCTAACTCAGTCAAAATGCTTACGATCGCCGAAACGTACGTAAACACAAATATAATATGAAAACACTAACAGTACTACCTCCACGGCGATCGTGTTTACCTATATTTCAATTGATTTCTCACTGATAAAAACACACCCTTTCAATTTTGATTAAGTTCTCGCTAACTGATAATCAACTTATGAACACTCAAAGTTTGCCTCTTCTATAACTTTACTTAAACTTCCACTTGAGCAACTGGTGTCAGGGGATTTGCACTGCTCGGACAAGCTTTTCTGCTCTGCCCGTCGGGATTCGGGGGGGACACCAAAGGCCGGGGATAACTAGGAACTTATACCTTATTTCAGAGGCCTAGCTCAACCCTGACGCCTGCTTTTTCTGGTGTCGGGCAACAACTACGGATCAACTCCCCAATGCTATCTCAGCAACAAAACTTTCACTTTACTTTTTGACTAAGGCTCGAAACTTGTACTCTTATCAGAAGCTATATGTGACCGGTATAACTGTACGTAATCCTGAAAGAGATAGCATCAATATCCTAACAATCAATCGTAGCTACGAACTGCAACCTAAATAACGCGCGTAATAGACAATGATACTTTCTAAATCAGAAACCGCTAAGGACACGACACAACGGACTGACACGGAACGGACACACGGTAGTCGACCTGAAAACAACCTATTCTGGAATCGGCACTCTTCTAGCCTGACCCTGTCTAGTAGGGCAAAAAAGTCAACCCATTTTTATTTCAGTTAAAGTTAAAGTTAAAGTTAGGCAAAAGGCCTAGTTTTAGTTAAAGTTAAAGTTAAAGTTAGACCACTAACTTTTTTTGAAGTTAAAGTTAAAGTTTGATCTCTGTTTTCGTTAAAGTTAAAGTTAAAGTATGACCACTAACTTTTTTAAAAGTTAAAGTTAAAGTAATACGCCTAACTTTTTTAAATAAAGTTAAATTAAGATCCAAAACTTTTTTAGTTAAAGTTATAAAGAGTTATTTTACACAGAGAGATAAGTATAATTTTCAGCTTTATACATAACCACACTGCGTAACTTTAGTGAATAGACATTAATGAGTGAGCCTAGAGTCGGGAATGCCAGAAAACTTTCCGAAAACTTCTAGAGGTAGTTTTCCAGAAAGTTTCAGACTTGACCGGAAAATTTTTGACAGGCTTAAAAAGTTTCCAAGCTGAATGAAATTTTCTGATAAACTGTTTTTTTTAAACTGACCGCAGTGGTTACTGTAGTCCGTGGGGGTCAACTGGGTTCATGGTGACAAAAATAAACCCCAGATTTGAGTTCAGTACATCAAAATACTCCTGGATAACGAGATTTAACCACTCCGGCGTCTCCGGGTCATTTTGTAGGTTGTACAAAACGTTGGGGGTCCCCTCCACAATTAAGGGTATACCCTCATTTGTGGGGGGAGCTCCCCACGTTTGAAACCTATGGTCTGATTTGTAGGGGGGTCCCCCCACAGCTGAGGGCTAGGTATGCCTTCATTCTTGTAGGATGGTACCTCCCCACAGTTGTGGCCTTTTTGGGGAGATAATAGTCGCATCATGTACACACTGCTAGGCCACAAACGTATATAGTGTCACACTCTTCCTATTACGTACCCTTGATAGGGGTAATGTGAGCACCTGACTACGAATCTGCTGTTTGTTTATGTCTAGAAAGAACCAACTTGGACCATCATACACCTCCAACATCAGTGCCGTACCCAGAAAAAATTTAGAGGGCGAATGACTGATTTTTAGATGCACTTAAGCAATTTTAAAACTTATAAAACGCCTTACAAACAACACATCATTTAACCACAAAGTTGCAGGGGTCTGGGGGCGGCAGCCCCCAGAAAACATTTAGCGATTTTTCCAATATTTAGACCGAATTTGGTCAGCTGGAAACGTATCAGAAACTTTTTCCGACAGTAAATTAAAACCAAAGATGGTAACGTCAGATCAGACATTCTGACAGTGTATTACTCAAGGAAATGTAGCATAATATGCTCGTGTATAGATAGACATTTAAATGCAGCATAATGTACTTGTGTATACATGCACAGGCTTTGATGAAAAATAATAGCAAGGAATAACAAGCCGCATAGTCGCAAAGTTCTGGGGGGTAGCCCCCAGTAATAATTGGGAAAATTTTTTATTTTCAAGCCTAAGTTGGTCAGTTAGTGATGTATCAGAAAATTTTTTTGAAACCTGTCTTCAAAAAAGAGCAGTCAGTTGCCATACATGTGACAACATGTGGCTGCAATTTTTACACTATGCAGTTGCAGAGTTTACTCTCTAGAAAGAACAAATATACCACTACACTACTTCAATAATAAAATCATATGAGCCCCTTACAAGTATGTTATGTATGGTTATGGCACTGGTTGGCGTGCTATAAGTGATTTATACGCATGTTTCTGTGAAACTCCGAGTGCAGGAGCACGAGTGCGCGAAGCGCTCGACTGCACCTGCACGAGGGTTTCATAGTTACATGCGTATCAATTACGTTTAGCATTAAAAACAGCGCTATAAGTTGCTTGTAATTTGGTTTTAAATACGTACGTAAAATTTTCAGCGAGTTGAAACAAATGTAAAGACTGGTGGAGATCGAACCCACTGCACTCTGACAAGTCAAACACCTTATCCATTAGGCTACAGTTTTGCTGCTGATAACCTGGTCGCCTTAGTTGTCACACATAACTTTTATGCATAGTGAATGTACGTAGGTACAGTACTGCGCGTAAAAAAATTCCCTGTTCGTCGGCGTACGACGAGCTTCATCCTTCGCGAAAAGTGACGGTGACGAACGGTCGCCGGAAATGGTGGAGAAAAAATTTTCAATTTTTCACTTTTTTACATTGAAATTGTGTTTTGGAGCACTTTTTAAAAATTTTTCGTTCGTCACTTTCCGGCCAACCTTGGTCACTTTTCGCAACGGATGAAGCTCGTCGTACACCGACAAACAGGGAACTTTTTGCACAGTACTGTATCGTAACACATAGACCCGTACACAAATCTGTGCAAAACTGAGTCCACTAACACTGCCGCTGTTCTATTCGAGAAATATTATGCAAATTGATGTCAGTGTTGAAGTGGCTTAGTTGTTAAGATGGTGGACTAAAAAACCGCGTATTCGATGGTGATGGTTCGATTCATCTTGTCTTTACTTTTCTTTCGATTTCTATAGCGTGCGGTATAAGTAAGGCGGCGCTGTAGAGTGCAGTATAAGTAGATTGCACGCTACAGCGTGTCGTTATAATAACCAGGTTATAGCACGCTACTAATACACTAAACCAAAAATTACAATACGTTGTGAATGCGTTAACCTGAGCGGCCTCCAGTAAAAATATATAGGTACCACGATCAAAAATTACAGTTGTGTACAGCGTCGGAGAAAAAAATTTAAATTTGACAAAAATTTTGGTTAATTAGAACATGAAGTAAAATATTTCTTAAATTATCTTACCGGAAATTAAAAAAGTTATAAAAAAGTATAGATTCAAAATTTTGAATAAAAGTCATAATTTAAGTTAAAGTTAAGAAATTGGCGGAATTTAAGTTAAAGTTAAAGTATGGGTGCTTGAATTTAAATTAAGTTAAAGTTAAAGTAAGACCCTTAACTTTTTTGAAGTTAAAGTTAAAGTTAAAGTAAGACCCCTAACTTTTTTAATTTTAGTTAAAGTTAAAGTTTAACTTTTTTGCCCTACTGTCTAGACTAGATCACTCTACAACTCTGGTCTACTGGTCTACTCAATGGCTCAACAGGTCTACTAGCTATCCTACTACTGATCTGTCCTATAGGGTCAGAACTACTACTATAATGCTAAGGACAGTGGGGGGAGAAACTAACAGGATTAGTCCTGGCTGGTTGGCTGGAGCTGGCTGACGGACTGACGGCGGTCGGGGCTGGATTGGCAGGAACTGACGGACCGGTGGAGCAGCGGGGAGCGACGGCTCGGGCAGCGGGCTGGACGGGAGCGACGGGCACTGGCACTGGACCGGACGGGGAGACGACAACGGCAAGGGACTCGGGGGCTCGACCTTGACGTCGGACGGCGGGAGCGACACGGCGGGGCAGGAACTGGGCGAGAGTCGGCCTGGACCCGGCCGAGTGGAACTGGACGCGGGAGGGCGAGGCAACCACGGGAGCGACAGCGGAACGCGCAGGGGGAGCCGGGGCCGGAATAGGCTGAACCGGACACGAGCGGGGGGAGGACGGCGGACGAGGGAACGCGCCGCACGGGAGGCACGGGCGCTGGCTAGCGCAGGAACTGGGCATGGGGAACGCGGGGGCAGAGGGGCTCGGACGCGGCTGATGCGTACGAGCGGCAACAGAGAGGACCCGGGGGTCGGCGACAGGAGCGCTGAATGGCGCTGTGGCAAAATGGGGGCCCAGTGGCCTCTAAAAGAGAAATGCGCTTAATGCGCGGCACAAAGTTACTGAACAGGGTAAACGCCCTCTGGGCAATCTCGCTCAGAATCAAGAATGGAACGCGGGGAGTCGGTTTTGGGTTATTAATTTATTATAAAGTTCAAAGAGACAAGCTATACAGACTGAGGCACGGACAGGCAATAATGGGCAATGAAAATGGCAGGGGAGCAGAAGAGAAATTCGGACATAACCGTCCGCTGCTAAAACTTTCTGATCGACTGACTTAGCTACCAGGGAAAAATTCGTCATTTCTTTGGTTTTCTTTGTCGGGATCTACCGATCCCGAAATCAACCAATGACGTTCGGCCATTCTTAGGCCCGCCTACCTATAAATTTTGGTTGATCCTACTTGAGGTTGGGGGTCGAGGGCTGCTGGCCCTCACACCTCGGCAAACATAATTATCGGGCGAAAATAATTCCCTTCAAGGGTCCTTGATTCCTTGTCGCCCCAGGTAACTGTAATTTATCTTAATTCTGCTGGCCGACCAAGGGAGAACACACATGGAGTTACAGAAACTGTTATTGCCGAATTATTACGAAAGCAAAAGGGAAAAATGGAAAGGGGGGAAAGGGGAAAATTGGGGAACACTAGAAAAACGTGAATTCACCTTAACTAAACACTTAACCAATTATGTACTAAACTCAACTAAACACTTGACATAACGTATAAACTTAAGATGTAATTATTATGTGACAACACTTAAACACTAGACCTCCTTCTGGGCTGCAGACCCAGTCAAAACTGTGCATTCTCAAAACTACCGTAACCCTTCATAGAAATAAGGGTAAAACTTAAGGCTTTCTTCTGCTCCCAAAAAACATATTATCAATACCGTGAAGAGTTCAAAAAAGTGTCCATCAAACATATTATAAAATAACGAATCAAACAATACCAAACACGACTGTATTACAATTATTCGACTGTATTACAATTATTAATTACTGAATAATAACATTACAAAATTAGGGTCCAAAACTGCATTCTTTACGCCTACGATTCAGCTCAATTCTTACTACTCTTCGCAATCTAACTTCGAATAACTTCGTCTACGTACTTCCAAACGACTTCAAACTTTCCTTGATTATTCTCTACTTCATACTCTGTAATTCCATATATTTTACACTCCACAAGACCAAAAAATTACTTAGTTATTAACTGCTAAACTTCGCTAATTACTACTTTACGACCTTCAGCTAGCTCGCCAATATCTGGGCTAATATTTTAGCTTAGCCCCGATATTGTTTACAAACAACTATCCGGCTAGCTTCTACATTCTCAGGGGGGTTTTCCAATCACTGCTTAAATTTCGGTAATTACTGATTAATACTCACGACCCTCAGACAATACGGAGAAACAATTATATGGACAGTTATTACTAATACAGGGACAATTATTATACGACAATCGGCTGCAATTATGAACAGGGAACACAAGTAAAAGGGGACGGATACTGGTTAAGGACATTATTACTCATTATTCGTACTTCCTTCTATGCTAAACTAGTTGTATCCTTCAGGGGGGAACTTAGGGCTTACACACTTGACGATTAACCGAATCAGGCGCTCTCGTACGGACATGGGAGGAGAATGGAGATTTTGGGAAATAAGCAAAACGGGGATTCCGCCTGAGAGTGTGGCCTCATTCTGCAACACGTCTGATCACCAAACTATGTACTCAACTCGACCAGTAGCTCACTTCTTGCAGCTACAACCAAAACGAGACAAAACCTGTATCAATCAGGGGGCTCGTTAACCCTGTTTACTTACAGTATTAGAGAGTAACTGGCACAATATTCGGCTACTATTGCTCAAAAGACTGAACCTAAGTCTAGACGTAAATGCCAAAGAACAGTAAGCTAATCAGTGAATGTGAAAAGATGTGCTATAGATACTAAGCGCTCACTGCCAATAGACACAGTTTGCGAACGACACTCAGTTTGCTAGTTTGGACATATACATTTATGAAAAGAAATACACAATAATTAACCTTTATTCCTGGTCAAATTCGTTTCTTGTCGTGAAAGATTAAACGAAAGACATGCGGGGGGAAATATTTTTATTTTTATGCATTGTACTGTAAAGAATGGATGCATAATGGCCCGTATTCACATACTAAGTGTTATTCACATACTAACGCTAACAGTGGAATGTATAAAGGCAGTCTAAAGGCAGTCTTAGCTAAACGCAGTCTGGACTACGTTTAACAAAACTAGCCTAAGACCATCGTTACGAAATATCAGGTGATTTTTGCACACGCTAAAGATGTAAGACGAACTCAAGACTGGGTCTAGACCTAGTCTCCAAAGACTGACATTAATCGGTATTCTGAAAGGTAGTCTTAGCTGAGTCTTGAAAATTACACTGAAATATTGTTTATTAGAGTTTCTACAGTCATATAAACTTTTTTTAAACTGTTGGGTGCAAGTCGATACCTTCAAACTTTGCAAATATGCATTTATTAGTATAGCAATGATGATTTTGCAACAAAAACTTTTGGAAAAATTTTTGTACATTATTGAGTAATAAGACGAAGGTTAACACATCCTACACCATAACTATTGCTACCGTTAGCTTAAAAATGCAATTTTTCGTGATTATCTCATTTCACAAGAACCTCGTTAAAATTGATTAAAAAACCTTGAGAACATGCACATGATCTTTGACAACACTCCTCAGGCTTTAATTTTTCAAAAAAATTGTAATAAGTGCTGAAATAAGGCTTGGACTAGCCTTAGACTAGCTGAAGAGCATGTCTTAATTTTGAATGGAAAACCAAGACTAACCTAAGACTGACGCTTTTTATGCGTACCGATTAGTATTTTTAGAACATCGTAACGAAAAATTCTACATGTATAACATACGAATTCCAAAGGGTGTTCTGACACGTTAGTCTTGAAAGTGTTAGTCTAAGGGCTTAGACATAGTCTGGACTGAGTCTCCGGAGACTGCCTTTATGCATTCCACCTTAAGCGTTTGCTAAGCGCTAGTTCTTGAGTATGTTTAGCATGTTAGAAGTTCAAGTTTGTGAATAACACTTAGCGCTTATAAGCGCTAACACGTAACACTAAAGGCCGATTCGCACGCTGAGATTTTCCTGCAATTTTGCCGCAGCGTTTTTGTCGCTGCGGTTATACGCAGCTTGCCGCACGCAAAACGTAATGCCTGAACAGACACAGCGTTTTCAGTGCGTAATGCCTGCGTCTTGATTTGGCCGCAGCGATTAAAACGCCTGACTGCTATTCGACCTGCGATTTCACTGCGTTTTGATGCTGCGGACATGTTGGCTTAAGGTGGTAGTGTCGCCAAAGCAGTTTTGCTCATAGGCTGCGAAATGAGTACTTTTTGCTTTAAAATTGTACGTTCACTGAGAAACTAGTGAAATGCCATATGGTGTCAAATAAATACTGCCAGGCACTAGACTACCAAAATCTATCAATATTTTTAACCAATCACCATTTGTGAGCCAGACATCACACAATAGAGACATAAAAATTCAAAAAATCAAGCTAGATATCAGATTGGCCAGCTTGTGAAGTACATGTAATGTTTTGACGCACAATTTTTTGCCACAAATAAGAAAAATGAAAAATGAAAGTTCGTTTTTCTTTTGATTTTAAAATAAGTGTCTAAAATTTTCACAATTTATCATTATTGCTGTGAGTAATTCACAGGTTACGCACAGTTTCACAGTTCAAACAGGCATTACTCCACAACGACTTCAGCAATTTGCACCAAATTTTGTGTGCATAAACTAGAGCATATGTGCTTTTACTTCGTGTAAAAAATCTAAGCAAAAGTTTTTTAATTGTGACGAAATTATCGAATGTGGATAGATTTTCAAAACGTCATTTTTCCGACTTTGCGACTTCATTGCTAACTGTATGCGTTGAAACATATTTTTTAGAATATATAAAGAACAATGACCTATCTTTCACTGAAAAAGTTTTATAGTCGCGCAAAATCGACTGCTTTCGCGACACTACCCCGTTAAACAATTTTCGCGGACCAATTTGTCATTTTTTGAAACAATGAAGACGCAGCAAACTGACATGCGAGACGCACTAAGGCCGCAAAGCCTGTTCAGACGGTGCGTTTCGCTGGCGACACGCTGCGGCTTGTGTTTTGCGTCAAAATCGCAGCGGCAAAAACGCACCGTGTGAATCGGCCTTTAAGGCCGATTCACACGCTGCGATTTTACTGCGATTTTGCCGCAGCGTTTTTGTCGCTACGGCAAAACGCAGCTTGCCGCACACAAAACGCAATGTCTGAACAGACGCAGCGTTTTTAGTGCGGAATGCCTGCGTCTTGATTTTGCCGCAGCGTTTTAGACGCCAGACTGCTATTCGACCTGCGATTTCATTGCGTTTTGATGCTGCAGACGTGTTGGCATAAACAAATTTCGCGGACCAATTTGTCATTTTTTGAAGCAGTAAAGACGCAGCAAACTGACCTGCGAGACGCACTAAGGCCGCAAAGCTTATTCAGACGGTGCGTTTCGCTTGCGACACCCTGCGGCTTGCGTTTTGCGTCAAAATCGCAGCGGCAAAAACGCACCGTGTGAATCGGCCTTTAGTGTAAACACTAAGTTTAAGCGTTAAGGCCGATTCACACGGTGCGTTTTTGCCGCTGCGATTTTGACGCAAAACGCAAGCCGCAGAGTGTCGCAAGCGAAACGCACCGTCTGAACAAGCTTTGCGGCCTTAGTGCGTCTCGCAGGTCAGTTTGCTGCGTCTTTACTGTTTCAAAAAAATGACAAATTGGTCCACGAAATTTGTTTATGCTAAGACATCCGCAGCATCAAAATGCAATAAAATCGCAGGTCGAATAGCAGTCTGGCGTTTAAAACGCTGCGACAAAATCAAGACGCAGGCATTCCGCACTAAAAACGCTGCGTCTGTTCAGACATTGCGTTTTGAGTGCGGCAAGCTGCGTTTTGCCGCAGCGGCAAAAACGCTGCGTCAAAATCGCAGTAAAATCGCAGCGTGTGAATCGGCCTTTAGTGTTAGTATGTGAATACGGGCCCATGTGAAACAAAATACTTTGAGAAACATGTTTTTAGATCAAGGTGGTCGAACTTACTGCAAGGTTATTCAGCAAATACATTTATCGTAAAGTTTGTAGAAAATCCTCGCAATTTTTCAAATCACAATCAAAAAAAGAAATATCCGCAGAATTTTTATAAAAACGCTCTGCTGTCTTGGATTAGTGGCTTCGTAGCTATCGAAGCTGGCAAAAGGCTTCGTTTCCTAGCCAAAAATGTGATATTTTCACAAGACAAAGGCTAAAAAATGTTGAAGTTAAATAAATTTTAGTTATATTAGAGTGTAAGAAAGAACACCATTGGCGGACTGTTATTTAGGAAATGTTGATTGTTCAAGTTTTTGCAATTTAGCAGAAATATATCCGTTTGTTGTAACTTAGCTGTGCAATTTTGGGATCAAGTGCAGTTGGAGGGGAAACTAGTGGACCTATTTTTTTGGAGTAGAGCACCTCAAGGGAAGCATTTTTTGTAATAAAACCCCTATCTACAAATTAGTATTTTGTGAGCTATGACCCCTTAAAAATTGCATTTTCAGTGTTTTGGGAGTGAACGCAGGCCAAAGTTTGAAACCAAAAATGGCTACAATCTTTGTTTTTTGGATAGTTTCGAGTGCGTTATGATGTTTTGATTCATCGTCTAGGCTTAGCTGGCTATATTCTTTAGGCTGAGCTGGCAGGATTTTTCCAGAAAATTTCGATTTTTTAGTACCTAAGCCCAGTAGCATAGCCAGGATTTTCAAAAAGGGGGGGTTCAGCCAAAAATGTTTTAAAGCGTATTTATATTTGTATACCATTATATATCGTCGCACCAGAAGGAAAACATCGAAAATCCAGTTATAGTGCCGTACCTAAAGAAAATTTCAGTGGGGGAATGACTTTTCAAATGTTTTATTGTATTGCAGCAGCGTACCCAGGACTTCGGTAAGGGGGAGGCTGAACTGATGGTTGACGACCGGGGAGGGGGGGGGGGGTGAAACGCGCAAGTATATATGTATATATATATATATATATACATATATATTTATATATATATATTTAATCTAGCGGAAGTCTGCAAGTTCGCAGAAGGTTTAGCTTTTTAGAATTTTGACGATAAATTAGCATTGAAAAAGATGTCAGCAACACGTCCTAAAATTACAGTGGTTGCAGGGGTCTGGGGGCTTAATACATTTTTTGGTCCGCGTGGTGTGCACTATTCCACTTTGGCAGCCCTGGCAAAGTGCCAGATTAGTCAATTTGACCAAATTTTTGAATTTTGTCAGTTTTGTTGAAAAACTGTGGAAAAGGCTAATTTGAGGTGCTGAACGGGAGTATAACGTTGTTTTGACTAAAAACTATTGTTTTTAATCCGAAACAGTGCTCAGTGGTCTACTACGGTTGCTTGGTTCGCGTTGTGTATGCTGTTTCATTTTGGCACCCCTGGCAAGTGCCAGAATGGTCAATTTGACCGAATATTTTTCTTGCAATAAACGTAATAAGGTTAAAACTGACTGTGCTGTTCTTTCTGGTGTACTATAATGTCATCGCCACGGAAAAACACAATATTTTAGACTATGTTTTTTTCCCCACCCTTATGTTTTTTTCCCCGTTTTGCGGGGAAAAAAACATGGGTTAAATCTGTTATAGTGTAAATTACAGTGGTAGCAGTGGCGTATCCAGGATTTCGCAAAGGGGGGGGCTGAAACCGGGGGGGGGGGGGGGTGCGGAGCAACTGTGAGCCACCGCCGCTCAAAAGGGGTCTGGCGGAGACGGCAGCCCTCGGACCTTTTTTGAGTTTGTAATTGTAACCATCGATAAACTACAATAGTGAATCTGCAGCAAGCACTTAACTTTGCGGGGGTCTGGGGGCGGCAGCCCCCAGAAGTTGAAGCTTTTTTGAGATTTTAACCATCGACATTGCAATGAAAACTACACTTTTTACATGAAATAAAAAATGTAGTGGATCTACAGCAAGCATTTAGCAATGCGGGGGTCTGGGGGCGGCAGTCCCCAGAAGTTTTAGCTTTTTTGAGGTTTTAACCATCTACATTGCACTGACAACTGCACTTTTGACATAAAATAAACAAAAATATATAATTTTAAAATATTAAACATTAATATTTAAGCCCATGGATCAAAAAATAGGCCCAAGGGCCTATGACCTACGTTATATATAGTCGAGCGGGGAACAAAAGTCACGTCCATTTGGCGTAAAAGCCCGTTGTGTACAGCTGCGTACATAAGAGTTGGAGTGAATCTTTTTGTGCTATGGGCCAGCGTAGGCTATTTTGTGGCTGCGTTCAAAAATTGGGGTTTTGCGATGATTTATCGTTGCAATATGCTTTTGCCAGGTGGCTTTTTCTGATCCGTCGTCAGGAACGACCGTTTCTGATGTGTGTTGCAATTTTAGGGTTGAAAATTGACACACGAGACGCGGATACACTTGCCGTTAGCAGATCATTATTCAAAGTTCCAAATGGTCGACTGTGGCTAATTTTATTATACAGAAACTATAAATTGGCCGAAAATTGCTAATATAGCAACCTTAACTAAAAAAACGGAAATTTTAAATTTTTGTCATATTTTTTTTAAAAATGGGTCAAAACACACAGTTGATGTATCATAGGAATCTTAATCATATTCAGCTTATGTTAGCATCTAAATTTTTTCTATGAAAAGTCTATTTTTCCTGAAAAAAAGAAAAATCGTCCGTTTTTTTGATAATGATTTCCCTAAATAAAACGGATTTTTTCAAAAATATAACGGAGGTCATTAAACACCCAAAACCTGCATAAACTTCACTTTTTAAAACTCGAACATGAAGAAAAATCTTTTTTGCTCATCAACATCGTATAATAGAGCACTTCGAACCAGGAATTGTGAAAAAAAATAACAACTAATGCATACAGCCTTAAACCTGAAACAGTCGATCACCAAAATAAGTGCGAGCAGCTAACTCTCGACTGCAATAACGGGTGGTCGACGCTATAGGGCCCCCTATTCTATGCAGAGGATCCTCTGATCGCGTTCAGCGGCTCAATTTATCTCCAAAAGCATTAAAATCCTCATTTCGAAAAATTGACTGCTGGGGACCCCCAATGGGAAATTCTTTAAGGGGGGTCGTGGGGGGTCCAAAAGATTTCCTAAACAAAAATGAATCTCGAATTCGCGTTCAGCGGCCTAATTTATCCCCAGAGACGTCAAAAAATCATTTTTAAAAAATTGACCAATGTAGACCTATCAGGACCCTCACTGTGGGGCGGGACTGATTGTGGATTCATTCCAAGGCTTTTTTTCTCAATAAAGTTAATAATATTCAAGACAGGACGATATAATTGTGATCTAAACACGGATCAAACATTCCGTTTTTTTTCGAGAAAATTTATCGAAAAAAACGGATGCTGTATTTCGGAGTACACGTCACTCCGAGGGATAAGATTGTGACAGAAGATAGGCAATAGTTTAGATTATCTTTGTGGTGAGTTTGGGAGTGATTGGATGGATGTTGGTGAAAATATGATACTTTATACAAAATTTCCGAGGTCGATATTCCGACTCTAAATTTGGGTGGTCTGAGAAATTTTAACAAAATTTTTTGAATTTAACTTTTGGAAGCTACTGCACCACTACAAATTAAAATTTAGTCTTTTTTCTACTTTCTCCACGATTTCTGGCTCTGTGTAAGTCATGGACTCTGAAAAAAACCCATCCGTTTTTTTTTCGAAAAATCGGCCTTCCGGTTTTTTTAGTTAAGGTTGCTATAGTTCTGAGTAGTAGTAGTAGTAGTTTAGTTGAACTTTCACAGATTTTTTCTATTTTTTGCTAAACTCATATTATATAATATACTAATTGGAAATTTTGGAAATTACAGTTAAGTATGTGAAGCCACCAATTGGCATTAAAAAGTTGACAAGCCAAACACTAATACAATAATAAAATATAATAATCACACAGACAGACTTGACATGAAATAAAAAACCTAATCATAAACATACATTCTTGTGTGTGTACTGTGTTTACTGATAAACTAAACAACCGCAGTAAAGTTGTTTTCGGAAAAAAATTGACAGAATATTACGGTTTGGTGTGAAATTTTTGTGAAATGAAAACTTTCGAAAAAATTTCCTGTCAAAAATATAAACCAAAGGGGGGACCACAGGAAAATTTTTCACAGATTTGAAAAACCGAGACCGGGTACAAACCGAGACTTTTCGACTACCGAGACCGAGACCGAGACCGAGACTGGGCTAGTCTCGGGTTTTGACCGAGACCGAGACCGAGACCGAGACCGAGACTTCCATCCCTAATATATATATATATGTATATATATATATGTAATGTATATATATATATATATTAAATGCGATTCTTGCTTGTTTCAGATGTAGAATTTTAAGGAACATTTTTTATATCTATCTATTTTTGATATATTCTGGATTATATATAATTGTAATTTTATCCAATTACTGTTTATATTGTGACATACGTACGTATGTAAATCATGTCATTTACGGGAACCCCTTATCAGCGTCGTACTAAGCCCCAATCCTCCTCCACCTCTGTGACTGATACCAATTCCGGTCTTTTGGCTAAAGTAGCCTCGGGTTTAGCCAGTACCCCCCGTGTTTTGGCCAAAGTGCTCACGCCATCCGCATTCAGTGGTTTCTGGGGGGCCAGTCAGTACACTAGCGAAGCTACGCCCGTGAATGATCCTTTGCGGACGGCTAGGCGAAATGAACGGGATCTGGATAGGTTTTCGGATCCGGCATCGGATTTGGACTCGCGACTTTCTGGAGTTCAGAATCGTAGCAGTCGAATTTCTGAATCTTTCCGTAAGCATTTTCAGATGGTTTTTTGACATAAGATAGTGAACAAACTTTTCTATCTATATCTGTAATGTGCTGAATTTACATTTTGTATTTAGCTGCATATATAGAATTTTTTCAGCTGAAAGTTGGTTTTTCATTTTTATAAATACTTGTTGCAAGTAACTTGTATCTACTAAAGTCTGACCATAAATTGCTGAACCCTGAAACAAACCAGGTAACGTGTTTTTATTTGGCTACTCACTATACTCAGCATGCAGTTGAAGTCTGACCGAAAACTGCTGGATCCAGAGACAAAAAGAAGTACGCTATAATTTCATTACAAAAAGAATTAATTGGAAGCATAAAGAGTGTATATATATGTGTCACGAAAGTCACGCCACCTATTTTGTCTCAGGGTTCAGCATTTTTTGTTCATAACTTATGCTAAAATATACATTAAATTGTAGATGTGAACGGTGATCCCGGCCGCTCGGTGTCGTCTCGTCTCTCGGCTGGGCTTGACAGCAATGTGGCGGACAACGCTGACTCCTTCTTCAATTCACTCACTGAGCCCGCTCAACCCAACCCCGCCCCCTCCTTGTCCTCATCAGTGGATCATTTTCAGCCTAGTAAGATAGGTGCTTTGTGGAGTCAACCCGTAGCCTACTGTTTTGGCACAGTTTTCATATTGTGATAAATTGAGAGATGTACATAATATATAATATTTGGTGCTTGTTACCACATTATTCATGAAAAATTGTCTGCGCAACCCAGGTGTCTTAGAGTTTCTAACAATTTTCCTTTCGTGTGACCCAATATATAATTTTCAC
Organism: Trissonchulus sp. WLG1_4; assembly: GCA_030248245.1. Lineage (NCBI taxonomy): Eukaryota > Metazoa > Nematoda > Enoplea > Enoplida > Ironidae > Trissonchulus > Trissonchulus sp. WLG1_4. The sequence continues at coordinate 440 of JASANF010003332.1, read as the reverse complement.
TATAGAATTCGATTATATATACATTGAGTGGAGGAGGAAAAAACTCCCTTTGCTGCAGGCGGCAGCTATTGGAACCCAGAGATTTTGCTGACGTCGGGCAAGTATGCTTATTTGATGACTCATTTTTTTATTTTCCACTGTGATTGTATACTCAAATGAGCACAAAATATATATTTAAGCAAAAAATCTTGCTGTGTGACGTGACTGTATCATTTGATCGGGTTTGAACGAAAATATTGTTTTTTTTAGAATTTTCGAGCTCAACCTGGAGAAGTTTCACAGCGCCCAGTACTGAACAGCGAAAGAACGAGAGCAGGTTATCCACCGTCAAGGAATCTTCAAAACTGGGTTAGATATTCTGTTTGGCTTCAAAAGATATTTTACATGTTAAGGATAATTGTGATTGACACACATCAAGACAAGACAAAAAGACAAGACAA
>JASANF010003330.1:0-21829 GCA_030248245.1 Trissonchulus sp. WLG1_4 | reverse complement strand
CATGCGATAAGCCTTGACTTGTGCCATGGGTTGTTGAATGTTGTTGTTGTTGTTTTAATGTTCCATATCTCCACGGCGTCGTTATAGTTGCAGGAAGGTCGCCGCTTCGGTGGGCCTCTCCCAGAGGTCGCGCACTGTCAGTGAGGTCTTGTTCCGCGAGCAGTTGAAGAGGTTTATTGTGTCGTGAGGTGTCTTCTTGCATCTTGGGCAGGTGTTAGGGGTGTCTGGGTTTAGCCTGTGTCTATAGCTGTACAGTAGGTAGCTGTATCCGGACCAAAGTTGTGACAGCCAGGTTCTGGTCTTGCGAGAGAGGCGTTCTTCTTCTGCACTGATCTCTGGGGCGGACAGCCGCCCAGCACCATAGGGTTCCTGTAGCTGTTTCTAGCAATGAGGCCTGTTTCCTTGTGCAGATTAGCCATGCGGGATTTTATTTCATCCTTCCGCAGTGGGTTGTTGCAAGGGATGTGCCATGCGACGTGCCATGCAACAATATGTGCCTTCGTGTAAAATCGGCTTAACACACTTTACTAAATAGATGTTGATGCCTTGAAAGCATTACGATAGGGATAAAACGTTAATAACTCATTTTTAATACATTATTTAGGTGCTAAAACATCAGAAAATGTTTGCAAATACGTTTGTAAACATGTTGACAAACTTACCGCGAAATTGACGAAGAAACTTTTGAGTCATGAACTTTTCTCAATTTCTTCAAAATTGTTCCATCAATTTCGCTGAAAATTTGTCAAAATGTCCACAAAGTTGTTTGCAAACCTTTTGTGATGATGCTGATTGGCCAGCCACATGTTTCACAAAAGTAGTAAGGAACTGATGGTTCTGGAACCACCCGGAGCCGGAGCCGGTGGGGGTTACGTCATGACGTCATAATGACGTCATGTCGACGTAATACTGACGGCATGTATCAATCATGTTACGTCATAATGATTGACAGGTGTCAAAGATGATTGACACATGTCAATTATGTCACAAAACAATTAGCCAGTAATTATTTAATTACATAATTACTAAATTTCATTTTCATTTTTTAAATTAACAGGGGTACTTGTTTTTAATTTTTAAATAACTTATTTACGTAGCCCTTCTCCTAACTGGCAATTTCTAATTTTGTTAAAGCTGCTTATGTAATGGGTCAGTCTGGCTGACCACTATCAAAAGGGTCAGTCTGCTTGACCATTCACAAACATACACACAACACATGCATACACACACTACTAGAAATTTTTCAAGTATAAATATTAAGTGCCTACCAAATTATCGACTGCACTGCAGGAAAAATTTGGACAAAAGAAATTTTGAGTAATTTTTCCCTTTTAATCATTATGTGTTTCCAGGACGAAAACGGTACAATGTTTTCAGGACTAGGGGGAGCAATTTTTTTTATTGCAGTGCAAACCCTCTCTAAATTTTTGTTGCTAACTGTCCACGCAGCTGCTATGCAAACATGTCATTTGAAAGGTCAGTATGACTGACCATGAAAAGGGGACACACACACCTACACGGTGAACATGCGCATTCTCGTAATTCGCTTTCTCGACACTTCGCTTTCTCGTCAGACACAATTCGTTTTCTCGTCACTTTAAACTTTCACCGTCTTAGTGGAATACGGTAGCAACTGTCTTACGTACCTACCTACTGCCTAGTTTAATGCTTTATTAATAGTATTATTATTGTTACATTTACTACTATTACATTATACTTACATTATTTCATATAAATTTAAGACATTTTCATGCAATATACTATGAAGTTCACACCGCAATATGATAAAAAAGTCAGATAATTTTCCAAAAGGCAGCTATCACTAGAGAATCGACTGGGGGATTTGCCAGGTTAACAATTGCTCGGGCACTGCAGGATTTGTATTGCTGACAGCGGAGATAAACTTTTCCATTCCGTTCACGCTCTTTCACAAAAACATAAGTATCAATATAGTAGCCAGTAGTCAGTGCCACCATTTTTCCTTGTAGATATACGAATTTCATCAAAATTTAGATCCGCCATTTGGCGGAGAATTTGGCGGAGAGTGGAAAATGTGACTAAAATGGCCTTATGGCCAAAATTTTTGTGGGTTGGGTTTATCAAAACAACACGTGTAAGAAAGGTCAAATGGCAAGTTGAATGCAATTTCTTTTATTGTTTCCTATACATATGTAATGAACGTAACCAATCTACCTTGTTTCTACCGTAATCCACCTTGATACACCCCTTGATAAACATGTGTCGAGAAAGCGAAGTGCATCTGACGAGAAAGCAAAGTGTCGAGAAAGCGAATTACGAGAATGCGCATGTACGCCACCTACACGCATTCTTATTGACACACTAAACTGACCAGCTGCTATCTGATATTTATCACTCTAAGCACTCTAAGCTGATGCCGCGAAATCGGTAATACAAAAAATATAAACAATATTCACTAAAAACAGTATTCACATTTTGCAAACAAAGTTTATTATACTTTAAGACCACATCAAAAAATTTGCGATATAGTTTTGAAAAACTGAAAATGGCTCTAAGCCATAACTGTCAAAGTACTCTAGGTACTTGTCAATGTAAAAAGCTACCCAGTGCTGCCCTGGTCCACTAGACGGGTAAGTATTTGCTGCTACAAAACAAGCAGGGCAAACGTGATTGTAAGTAACTGATCGCTAGCGAACACACCGAGAAAATTTTTATGTATACAAGGATCCTTTTGCAAAGTGCGCTCAATTTCCAGCGTATTCATATTGCATAAAGATTGGAATTTTATTCTGATCCAATGCAATCATATTATCAAACTCTTCATATATTAAAATTTCCGCGCCGTGCGGGAATTTTCCAGGGCTTAGGGGTGTTTTCAACATCATATGCAAAGACAAGTCACCTTCACGTATATTTTGCATTGCCCCACTATCCACATTATCCGCAGTCAAATCAAACATGAATACACTGTTAAGTTTTACATATATGTTCGTGCCTTGTGGCTTCTGGTAGATTTTGTAGGTCCAAGAAGTGTGACTCCCATGACCAGAAGATAGGGCCGACGTCGCTCATCAAGTCTGAAAGTACGTAAAACCTAAATCTACACCTAAAACAACGCTACCTAACCTAAAAACACGGAAAAGTTACGAGAAATTAGTGAGAATATGATTTATTACACGAAATAAAACATTCGGGGCAGATATAATAAATTGGAGCAATATAGAAAAACAATGGGCCGCAGCCGTTAACTCAACCAACCGTCGTAGAAATTTGTAACAAAACTGCGCCGCTTTTGATCCAGACACTTCACATCAATTTATCAATTGTGAATACATTTGTTATTGTAAAAACTTCGTTAGACGTAATTTTAACCTTTATAAACGCACTATTTACATTAACCACATTTTTTAGACATACTTCACAACAGTATACCCACTACAAAATTCGTTGTATGTAATGTCACAACCCATATTGGCATTTGCCATGTCGTTTGTTTTATACAAATACTTGTATAGAAAACTATAATTATAATCACCCCATTCAAATCTTAGAGGATATTTAGGAAAATAATCATCTCCGTGCCTGATGGCGATTTCCTGCACATTAATATTTTTAAACTTTAATGGGTTTTGAGCAAAGTTGCCATTGTAAGACTCAGCATTCACTATAGCCATAATAATTCGGCGAGGTAACTGACCATTAAAAATTGAATTGTCCACAATTGTTTGTGAACCCGGAATTAAATGTCGAGTAACCATTTTGTTACGTCTGGTAGGATACTTGGCAGTTTTTGTTTTTAAAATGTTCTCAATGGCTAAACTGAGTGATTCCTGTGGTTTTACTTTCCACACATACCTTTTTATAGCATCAACACCAAGAGAAAATTCTGTCCCATCACTTAATAAACAAAATTTATTAAATTTATTTACAAATTATTTGTAAATGAGAATTTTTAGCATCCCACCCATAATTAACCAAAGTTTCAAGATATGCCTAGTCGGCATAAAGAGGGCCTGAATTGTAAAGTTCTTTATCTGAATGTTTCACAATGACTCTCTCAATAAAGGTTTTACTCAGTAAATTTATTGTTGAAACGTCAACTTTGCTTGTACCTGTATCACCATTTTCTAGTGTGGGTAAGCCAACATTAGCACTGTTGTGCGTAAATTTCAACTAAATATACAAGTAATTTTTGCTCAAATCTAACATAAACGTATCTTTTAGGATAGAAATGCGGTAAGGACCTAAATTTGTAACAGGATTTTGTGTGTAGTATTCCTTCCAGTATTCTTTCTCTACTGCAACTTGTGTAGATGGAGCAGAAAACAGCTCCAATTCATTTCTGAATCCAGGCAGAAAACTTGCACCTACGTGCTTAGCCATTATAAATACTTGGTTTTCTATACATTTTGCCTTTGTGTATTACCCATTTTATGCTTTTTCATCTTGGTCATGTACCAATACCTTCACCCTTTTGAAAACTTTCACCAGCTTTAGTTAAAGATCTGCCAATAGCTTTTTTGCCTCGCCTTTTTATTGACTGGTTTACGTTTTAACTATGTAGATAGTCTCTCGCAACGTCAGGTGCAGAATGTAATGCCTCCCTACCAACTACAGTTAATACACTTTTAACGGCAGGAAATTGTCTTAAATAGACCACGTAAGATGCTACCTATTCCTGCACCACGCTGGTAAGGTGTTCGTGCATATACACCACCACCAACTTGTAGAAGACTACGCTCCCACGTATCTACAGTTTCTGGTCTTTATATCTGCCTCATTTTTGACGCACATGTAGTTTTACAAATACTTTACCAGTGTCAAATTTAACTAGCTCACCTGCATCACTACTTATATTGACTTCTACATTGTCAAATTCTTTCTTAAGTATAGGCACATAATGGGGATTATTGTATATTTTTGTCACAATACTGCTGTGCTTTCCTTCGACATCTACAACACGCAATAATGGAGCTGTCACGTTATCCACGATTTGTGGAGCTACTATATCACAGTACACAAACAATGAGTAAAAGCCAGCTTTCAAGTCAGAAGAATGTTTAGGTACAAAATCCTCTACTCTGTAGGGTAAATGTTCTAATGGCAATGTGCGCTGTACTAATCTTTAATTGGTTCTTGTTCAGTAGGTTAATCTTGCGATGTTAACACTGTAGTGTCGAAACCTAATAAATAGGCTAAACTATCAGACAGTTTGACATATGAGAAGTTGGGTACTTCCAAGTGAGATGTATCCTCTTTTACTCTGAAACATACTCTATTTTTAAACTCATCATATCGAAATTTTGCAGGAGCAGTTTCTTGACGGTTATTTTTTATGTACAAAAGGGTTTTGTTCAAACCATCACATAGATCCTGTATATTTTTATAGTTTTTTTTTCTGGCACAGTCTTAACTGTGGTGGTGTCAGTAAATTTTACTGCAATTGTAGCGTCGGATTCTGTACCAACATTGTTTCATGTAACAGGATAAATAAGTTCTACAAGAGCCACTTCCCATTCACCATCGAAGTCAATACTATGAGGTAGTTTTACCTTAAATTTACTCAAGCGATTATTTATGTAATCATGTGTATTACTAGGTAGCTGAAGGAAAAAATCTATCATCTTCTGAGATCGAGCTATTAAATTTGTCAGGATAACCTAACCATTTAACGAAATATTGTTTTTTTACCTTGTCGTTTTCTAGTTTTTATTACTTTTTCTACCCAGTAGAATTCTTGGGCAGTAACTAATTGTAGTTCAGGCTTGTAAAAACGACCAGTTACAGCTTCACCTTGTAAATCTTCTAAATGTACATGGGAGGATGCATACGTGCTGCCTTTACCATTTCAAAAAGCTCCTCTGACCAGTTTGGTAACTATCCTTTTTCGAAAACCCCCTTAGTTTTACTAATTCCAACTAAATCATTATCAGAATATTTCGGAGCTCCCTTGAGTTTCATATCACAGTAAAGGTTTCTGTACTTAATATGATAGTTTTCTTGACGTGAAACTTCACCTGGGCTCACCCCAATACTTCTATGCTTAGAGTTGTTGTATTCATTCGCTAGAATGGCAAAATAACTATGTATTTGTAAGTTCTATTCTTGGTAAAGTACTTACATATTTTTATCTTTATAGTTCTATTATATCTTTCTACAAGGTTACACTTGATATCAGGGTTATTGCACGTAAAAAATTTAAAATTGTGTTTTTCAACAGATTTTTAAGAAGTTTTATTCAAAAATTCTTTCCCTTTGTTGGACTGCAATTTTTTCGGGAGTCTATTTGATTCTGAAATTCTTTTAAAAGCGTTAGTAATATCTGCTCTACTTTTACTCTTAACAGGAATAACACACGCAAATTATGAAATGGCATCTATACAAGTCAAAAGAATTTTATAGTTTTGATTATGTTTAGCAATATTTGACATATCTGCCAAATCAATTTGCCACAAACCGTCAATTTCTTTCTTATGTATAATAGTAGAGTATAATGCATCTGCAGAGTATAATTTTTGCACACCCAAAAAAGATACGCTACTGGCCGCATCATAGTACAATTTAGCTAATATGCTTTCCATTTCAGAGTTTTTAATGCTGTCTCAATTCCTGATCGGTCTTGTAATCTTTTACGTAATGCAGATAAACGCTGTAGTGAATCAGGAATCAGAGAGGAGTTTTGTTGGAGTAGTCACTATATTTGATTTTGTTTCAACTGGTTTCGTGGACTGTAGTCGACGCATATATTGCCATCGAGCCTGGTTCCCTACTAGTTCACGGGAAACATTGCTATCTTTTAACACCTTAGCAAACAGCTGCCACCCTGTAGCAGGACTCTTACTGGGTCGGTAGCGTACAAAATCACGAATCAAGTCATGAGTACGTGAACCCTCAATAACTTGTCCTTGGTACTCAATCTCACCCTTTTCATTAATTTTGGGCTCTGATATTTTACGAATGTGCTTTTTTTATTTTCATTTTTTTTAATTTTCAAGGCTTGAATGTTTTGCGTTTTTTGTGGACGGCAAGGTTTAACATTAATATTTTTGATTTTTTCAAACAATGTACTATGTACAATACATTAACAACAGTGCATTAATTTGTTGAACTGTTAAACCACAAATCACGGGGCTCTTAGGATTCAGGCTCGGAAGGCGAGGGCACGAGGGCGCAATGTGACCGTGCGCCCGAGCCCAGTGGAACGTGATCTAACGGTTGAAGACCGCAAAAAACGGCTTAAAACTCAGTTGTCAAGCCCTCTCTCAGGTCAAGAACTCACGCGGTAAATTCCCGCAATAGCTGCAAAGCCCTACAAAACACCCAAACAACCGTCAAAATTGGAGACAACACAAAAACTTGAACTCAATAAAATTTATTGGAGGCCAAAATAACAAAAAAACAAACAGAGGAAAACGAGAAAAACCTAGCTCACGTCATTTCCTAGACTCAGGGGAAGCTATTCCTACACTCAGTCGGCGCACGAGGCCCTAAATACCTATCCCCGTTTCAATGCGTCGGCGCCACCCCCCGTTTTCGTCGTCTTCACCAGCTCACACTGACTATAAGGCAGTCACACAATAGGACATTATATATTTTCGTCAAATCGCCGATTGGGCTAAGAATAGTTTCCCATTAAAAATCTAAATACAAAACATATAAAACTACTGAAATTATTATATAAACTACTGATTTGGGCTCTATAATGTGAATAACTTCATTTTTAAACATGCAAAATATGTATTCATGTTTTATGTATTGAGTCACGAATTTACTACGCTGTAAGCCAACCAGCAAGCCACAGAAACTGCTGGCAGCCTTTCTAGTAATTTCTGAACTGAAGGGCGCTGCACAGAGCGCTGCGAAGTCTCGAAAACTGCCAAATATAAAAATGAAAAAACGCGTGTCTTGGCTTAAATCCGCAATTGTGAAATGTGAATAGAAGTGAATTTTGAAGATGTCTCTACGAGTGAGATAAAACCTACCTAGACCAGGGGGTGACCCCCGAATTGTAACAGGTGCCCCCCTGCGCGGGCACGACGCCTCGGCGTGTCTAGCGCATGTCAACGGGTACCTCCTGGTAGAGGCACGTTTTCTCGCGCTCCCAATGCCCAAATTCAGCTACTGGAGAATTTTAAATCCCACAATTTACGCATACAATTTATAAATACAAGGTTAACAGTCTTTCCTGAAAATACACAAGTGCAATTAGTTACACAAACAAACAAGATGGCGAACGCCAGTAACCCATTAAAACTCTCAAATTTTAAACTCAGAATTTTGCCATCCAATCACTGTCGAAACCAACCGAAGATCGAAACTAAATAACTCGCTCAGTCTGAAAAAGCTTCTCAAAATAATTTAAAATCCTGCCCCCCTCCTGGAGGTCAAACTAGATTGAATTCCGGATCGAAACGGAGCAATCAAATTGCAATTTCGCTGCCTCAACCGGATCGCAAGGAACTGCTCGTGCAGTTAACCTGTTTCCTACGTACTCACTCTACCTACGCATACTCTACCTAAAGAACACAGTACGTACCTAGCTAAATTTTGAAACTCAGGCACTCCCTACATACACTCTTTAGTTAGTAAACTACCTGGTCGACCTCTTCTCACTCACTGCCGGCTCTAATTCTCAGTTAGCTGCACGACAACTCTCACGGACTCAACCTTTCAGTGGCGAGCTCGCGCCTGCTTTATATAACGTACGCCTCGTGCATATCACGCAAACAGACGCGATTTTCAGGGTGCTGCAATCACCCGTTGCGTACGCCACTCACCTAACGCAGCACCTCACCTTTGGCAGCTAACACTCTCAAACTCTATTTTGAAAGCTTTTGCCATAGATGATCTCACACACATCACTTTAAAACCCGTTGGCCTCGTGCCACACGTCAAAACTTCTAAATTCTTTCCACTTCGGACATTTCGCTTCGGATATCGGATTTCGGTATTAGTCTACCAACGGTTTCTCTCAACACTCTCTAAACGTGTTAACTACACTACCTACCTACTAATTTCTTGTTGCGACCTAGCAACACGAATACCGGAGAAGGCATGCACAGCACAAATACCCTAATTCTACCAGTGTCCAATTATATCGGGCATCAGGGCCTGACTTGGGGCATTGGCCGCGGTTAGCGGCACAGCTAGCAGATTGGCGCTGGCTGGATGGCTGGCTGGCTGGCTGGCTGGGATCGTTGACGCGCCGCTGGGGATAGCTGTTGTTGGGGGTCCGGCGTAGCACAGTTCGTCGGGGGGGAATCAATCGCGTACCTCGTCGTCGCAAAGTTCATGGAGATGGGGAACACTTCCGCCGTAAATCCGCACTGTGGCACAAACACGCGCCTTCTCCAAATTGGGCATTACCAGGCCTCAATGGACCCCAGGGGTCGCGCGAAACAGAACAGCCTCCTCCCAAATTCCCATTAAAGTTGAGTCCATTTGGCCCGACGAGGACCACAGCAGCACACAAATATAGTCCATTGGCGTTGGGGCCGCGTGAAATAGAGTCCGTCGAGGCCGGGACCAATCGCTATACATTTGTAAGGGCCATGGGCTGGTGGGTAGATAGAATCGCCCGCCACTGAATCGTCCAGAAGGGAGCCAGAGCCACGTCCACTGATGATCCGTTCGCTGCTCCGCACTGCTGTTACCAGCCCATCCGAAGAATCTTGGCCGATGAGGGGCAGGACTGGGCACCTAGCAATCTGCTGACCACACACAAAAACAAATTAAATTATCCAATTTTACCCCTTTTAAATATAACCCTTCATACTTTTTACTTACGCATACGCTATGTAATTGAAAATGTTATTCTGTTAATTTGGTACTTAATACAAAACTCAACTCAAAAGTTCTCAAATTATAATTTAAGTCAAACTAAATAAAACGACGCAACTTTAAATTCATTTTTAGTGTTAATTTTAACCTCAATACGTTAAAATGTTTCGGCCCAATACGAACAAAACTTAGGAATTCAATTTAGGCCGCAACAAGAGTCCTTAGAGTTCTTTATTCTTGTTCACTGAATGTATATAGTCCGTCCCTTGGGTCACGGCTCTACTTTACACGGGGTTTTACCCCGGGCAAACAATACTCTGGTATCGTCTACGTCTTTTGGACTTCTAGCCATATATTTGTCCCCCCCCTTTATGTGACCCAAAGAACGTCTATGTGCGTGTGACTAGTTATTGTCTACTATACTACTACATCCTCCTACAACTTCTCGACAACCCGAGTGCTTTCGCAAGCACCTCCTTCTTTCTTCAGTATACTTGGCTCCCTCTGGTGTTCACGTTGCGCCTGTGCCTGCGCCCTTAGGGCTGCCCTGCCTGATGTTAATTTCTGTAACGTATTTGTGTACACTAGACGGTCCCCTTTACTGGGCTGCTGTACCCATATACGCACTCACTTTAAACTCGCAGGCACTACGTTACAACCTGGGGCCGTTAAAGATGTTCACCTTTCCTCCCGTGTAGTATAGCAAAAGAAAATTTAAAACGTTAGGAAAATTAATTATCATGTCTATTTTAGATTAATTTCTGTGAAAGGACTTCAAGTCGCGTGGCAGCAGATGTTTTCGGCTGTAATAGCCCAGTTTCGCTCGACATTTCGCCACGGCGGCATTATTCGCCTCTAGTTTGGGCCGTTTCTCGAACTAGAACTAAGCTGGATCCATACGATTCCAAACTCCGTAGGTGCCTGGGTTGCTTTTGAAGCTGTCCTGTCCTTGCCTACACAACAGGACAATCGTCTTGGGACTCACGCTCATTATTAGCCATGCTGCGACAAAATCCTGAGCGATTTTCGCCCTTGTTGCCTCTATTTTTGTGTTGTTGATTTTGTATAGAAAAAGAGAAATAGATTGGAACCCTACGAACCAATGTGCTAGAAAATACTACTACAAAACCAAAAACATTAGTGAACCCAATGCGTACCATATTTTAGTACTAAAATTTCAAGTATATTAGTTAAGTTAATTTTTATCGAATTTCGAATATCGAGATTCGCACACTCCCGGATCGGCCCTCTCACCAGGAGAGAGTGGCTATTACCCACTTTGTCGTGCAAGCAACAACTGGACAACTTTCCCCCAAGTCCGTAATGCCCCTGTAGAAGTTAATCTACGCTAAGAAGCCAGACGACCACAAGAGCACACTCACCTCGAGTTCCGTCAGAGAACCAACGACACTTACCTTGACGAAAGATAATCTACGTTAAGAAGCTAGTCGATCGCCAAAACGAATGCCGAAAATCCTCATCCAAGCTGTGCTTGAGCAGTCGTACTCCGATGCAATAGGAAGTTAAACGACGGCGCGTAGCTAGACGACCAATACACCAGAACACTCCTGCTAGCTGTGAAATCCGTGAAGTAAATTAGTACTTATTCGAAGTTACTCTTCGGCAAGAAGCCAGGCGAAGAAAACATACCTTAATAAGAGAAAAACCTATGGATATGAAGCACCTACGTCAAGCTACTCTACGGTAAGAAGCTAGGCGAAACGTCGATGCTCCATTCCGTTGGCCGTTCCCTTATTGAACGCCACAACCAAGCTGAATCTACGGTAAGAAGCTATGCCAGGAAATGACACCTGTTGAGTCCTATCCAATGCAGAAACACCTAGACCAAGCTAACCTACGGCAAAAAGCTAGGCGAGGATCAGATGTTGGTGCCACGTCACATCCTAAAACAAGGAAGCACTACAACCTAAGCTAATCTACGGTAAAAAGCCAGGCGAAGCTGTAGCGCCAAACGTCCAATCCGTGATACAAGAAGTGTCTGCTCAAGTTGAACTTCGGCAAGTAACCAGACTAGGGCCAAACCACTGTAAGAGTCAAATCCGAGAATGCAGGACACCTAAACCAAGCTAACCTACGGTAAGGAGCCAGGCAAGGAACAGGGCCTGCACCGAAGAGCCGAACACCGTGGGTCAAGAGATCGTATGCCTAGGCAAGATAATTTACGGTAAGAAGCCCGTCGAACCTAAGCAAACTACAACATGCCTCCAGGTGACGACATCTTCTAAAAAGCGAACAAAACATACAAATTTCACCAGTTATATTAATTAATTTACAAAATTTACCATAATTTATAATTAACAGGCAGAAACATTATGACAGCAATAATAAAAATACTATCCCGAAGTAAATTCGACAAAATTTTCACTGTCATAACGCTGGTTTCTGCCGATGTTGACCTTCCGAAAACAACAAATTGATCTACTACCAGAAGCCAGAAAAGCTGCTTCCGTCTTGCCAACACCGTCTCCCCTCCGTAGTCTCATTGGAGTGCAGGCATTTCTTGTTGTTGTTGTTTCTGCTGCTATCGCTCCCGCTATTGCCAAAAGTCCTCTTTCTCTTCTTCTTTCTGTCTTCTCCGTGCTGTTCTACCTCCAATTATCTCGTCTCTGTCTTCTTTGGGTCGCGCAACGAATTTAGCCATGAGCACCGCTGGTTGCCGGTTATAGCTGGGTCGCGACAGGTCTGGGCAGGTCCAACCACTTCGCTAGAACTCCCGCATCACTGGCATCCGGAAATTCCGGTTTAGCAACGGAACCCCGGGTTCAAACGCCTCGATCTTCGGCGGCTTGAAGGCAAACAGCAAATCACTCGCTCGTCTGGCATGGGTTGGGTCCGTTGTTTTGACCGACTTCTGTGCCAAGAGGTCCCGGAACAGCATTTCCTCAGGGTTTGTCATCGCGATGAGCTCCAGTAAGATCTTATACAAGAACCAGACATCTACGATGGCGTACTTAATGCTGGTTGGGTTCGGCACTGGCGTAAACAGTGGCCTGCCTTCCCGGAACATGTCCTCCAATGCGAAGAATCGCAGGAAGCCAGGCCGACCCTCACTTTCACTGCAAGTCTGGTACTGCTGCGCCGATCTGTCTTCAAACGGTTGTAGCTTTCGCTGGGGTGGGTATTTCTTGCCCCCATAGTTCCACAGCTGGCTAAAAGTCACAATCTCGATGCTGCCGCGTCGATGTCGAACCCTCTGGCAAACCTGACCACGTCATTTTCCCCGCCAAATGCGACCAGCGTTGCTCTCGGCGACACAAAAATGGCTGTCAGCAACTTTCGTAACTTCGCAAAGTTCTGACTCTCGAAGTAGATGAGCATGGGCAGTATGATAAAAATTTCGGGTTTTTCAAACCCGAACAGCACATCCGGTGGGAACGCCAACTGAATAGTGGCCACGCTGGCTTCCGGCTGAATTCCCCCCATGCATGGGACTGCGCATTCCTCCAGATCAAACGCCACAAAGGGGCAGTTATTCAGTCTGTGCAGTATTGTGTTTCCGAACAGTAGCCACATACCCAGATCGTAGATAACGTGCACCTGAATATTGAACGGCAAATTAAATTTATTTACCGATCTGATCCGCTCGATCGCTGCTCGCAGCCTGGATTCGTCCTGAGGATTTGCCAGTACATAAGTTGGCATCGGCTTCTCTCTCGGACTTTTTGGCTTTTTCTGCATCTTGATCGGCGGAGGCTCGACTGGCGCTCGCTGGTGCTTGACTGCTGTGGATTTATTCTGTCCGTAGATGGCAAAATTTAGAGATAAGCGGAGTAAATCAAACTTGTAATTTTAAAATTAGTAACAAAAGGACATATGCATGCAAACAAAAAGATAACTTTGTGACTAAAAACAGATAAGAGGTTTCACCCTAAAAGTCAGGCTGAAATTGGTGGTGTGCGTCAAAGTCGGGTATTGGTTTCTAATTTGTTATAGGCTTACCTAAATACTCTAGTTATCTAACTAGTGGAACTAGTTTTCTCCAGTCTACAGACTAATCTAATTCCTTATTAAACTTGATTCTTTGTTCCGCTGGATCCGGCTACTCTTTGTGCGGCTTGGGATCCTTGCTGCACATCGTTGCCTCAGCCAAGCAATCACTGGATCAATTAATTCCTGAAACGCACGTTACAATTGTAGATCTTATATACGCACTATAATACCACACCACGCTTGATTTCTACTTGTGCTGTTACGAGAAAACAAAAAGTGTCCGAGTCAGAGTTCGAGTGCATCTAACAGATATTATATATGTTTGTGCATACAGAGGGTTTATTTGTGCTTATATGTGGTGTTAACACTAATCGCAGAAGTGCTTGCAACGTTCGCTTCTACCTACACTGAATTAGTTGATACCTAGACTACGGTACTACTCCTACTCCTGACTTGTCCACATGTACTTCCTAAAATTTTATCCACTGGTGACCCTACTTTCTAGCTCATCGACGTTCCCTACTCTAGTAACACAAACCCACACTATCTTAGTATACTCTATACCCCTAACTTATTTACCCGATTGGTTATTTCGACGCAGTTTCGCTTTTTTTAAAATAATCAGAGTGAACAGAATGAAAAGAAATAAAAAAAAATATCTTAAAATAAACGAAATCTTAAAAGAAATAAAACAATTCAACTTAAAATTACAGCAATTTCACCAATCGCAAGAGAAAACGGTTAGCTAATCTGATATATACTATGCCAGGTATTGTAGACTTAGAAAAAAAATTCCTAATGTGTGACCTGTTTTTACTTTAATCCCTAACCTATATTTACGCCCTCAATTTTATATCCTAGGTAGTCTTAGTCTTTGCGATCCTATATTTGCACGCAAAGATAGACTTTGTTCCAATATTGGCACGCAAAGATTTAGATGGTCATGCAAATATTGATTTGTTCCAATATAGGCACGCAAAGATTGAAAAAGGTCATACAAAGATTGATTTGTTCCAATATAGGCACGCAAAGATTGAAAAAGGTCATGCAAAGATTGTAGCTTATAGATTACAGCATTATTTTCACCCATTCTCTATAAATATTTGTTAGTAGTAGTACATACGTGTGGTTTTAGATTGTGATTACACTTGGTCGACGCACTCTGGGCCATAGTAGGGCTTCAAGCGCTGAATACTAACACGTTCGACTTTTGTGCCTGATACCCCATGTTGTACTATTTGATAGACGTTATCCTACAAATTTGCCACTATTCTAATGGGGCTTTCCCACTGTTCTAGGTGTTTGTGCTTCTGCCTTGCTGAGACTGGGCTATTTGCTATGTTTTTCAGAACGAAAGGTGTAGCTGGATATTCTGATGGTTTGGTGCGTTGGTCGTAACGTGCGCTGTATTTTTGATGTGTTAGTTGATGGTCCCGTGCCGTACAATGTGCGATTATTTGCGTTTCCTGCAGGGTTTCTGTATAGTGGGGTACGGGATCACCCACCAAAGGTTGTAGTAATTTAGACAACACATCGAGTCGTCGGACCATATAAAACACGATATTTCTCAGCGCAGAGTGGAGTGTACCGCAGTTTTTCTTGAGACGTTTCACAGTTTGCTCGAGCTTTTGAACCCGTAGGTCGCTTGTTTCATTGTGGGGTATATGATTTGGTTGAACATGTGATGCATGGCCCATAGAGGGTTGAATGGTGTTAATCTCATAGTCGTATCTAGTCGACATAGAAAATTCTGTTGTTTCTTCGCCCCGCTCAGGTTCGTTTTCTGACTCTTCCTCCTCACCTACATCCAATTTTTCCGCGAAATCTTCCGCAACCCTTTGTGCTTCCTGAATCTACTCCGGGATCACAATATTTATTTGGTCTTTCTGGTTTGTCACATTGTTCACATTTTGTTTGTTGTGTGTATGCTACATGGTGTCATACGATTGTTGTGCAGGGTAGTATACATATTGCGGCGGGTGAATAGTTACGTTAATAGGCCATTGCTGCGGTGTGTATTGTGTATGTGTCACTGTATTTGCACCATCATTGATGTCGTAAATTTGGTTTGGATTTGGTACATGTTGCATGCTACTGTTGTTAGTCATGCTATTATTGTTGTAATATGGGGAACTGTTTTGGCTTTGTAATCGAGGAGGTGAGAATCTTTGAGACATGAAACTGAAATCGTTAGAAAAACTGTTACCAAAAGTACATAATAGCGTCTCACTCTATATAGAAGAAGAGTGAGACACTCTCCAGCCTGTCTGAGTTCTAGCACAGGCAGATGCGCTGGTTCTTTTCAGGCTACATGTTGACAGTCTATGCAACATGTGACTGGCCAATCAGAAGCGAGCTTCTATTTTCTGATTGGCAGACGCCTGTGCACGTGCTCCAATCATAAAACGGGATGGGGATAAAGGTTAATACTTCATTATTTATTCATAGTCTGCTTGTAAAAACATTAAAAAGGTTTGCAAATATCTTTGGGGATATTTTGGCAAACTTTCAGCAAAATTGATTGAGAAACTTTGAGGAAATTCAGAAAAGTTTATATCTCAAAAGTTTCTCAATCAATTTTGCTTAAAATTTGCCAAAATATCCCTAGCGGTATTTTCAAACCTTTTTTAATGTTTTTGCAAGCAGACTATAAATAAATAATGAGTTATTTAGCTTTTATCCCTATCTTAATGCTTATCAACGCATCAGCGATTATATACTAAAGTGTGTTACGCAGGGAATCTACGAGTTGATTGGTCAGCCGCATGTTGCATAGAATGTCAACATGTAGCCTGAAAACGACAAGCGCATCTGCCTGTGCTTGAACACAGGCAGGCTGGAGAGTGTATCACTCTTCTTCTATATAGAGTATGAAGCTATTTTGTACTCTTGCTGTTACGTACCTGAGGTCTGGCACTACTAAGTCCGTACGGGCCGCACGGTTTTGGGCGTCGGCTATCGTAACCTTGCCAATTTGACTCTTGTCGAGGGCTTCGGCATTCGCGACTGATATGTCCCAATCTTGACAATTGAAGCATTTTTGTGGTTCTCTGCCACGATAGCCCACGCCCGCATTCGCAAAATTCGTACGCACAGGGGATCGCTCTCCACTCCGGCCGAACGCCGCACCTTGGATCTACCCAGGCCCCTCTCTACCTCTGCTGTTCCTAATTTCGATACGTAAATCATGAATGGCCTGCCACAGTTTTGCCTCATTCGACTCATTTTCTTGCAGTTTCGGCGTGAACAGCGTTCTGCTGGTGTTTGGGCGCTCGGGTCTACTAGATGTTTGACCCTGTGATTTGACGTCCCGCCAATTCCCCGATTTTTGGTTAAACTGTTCATTGCTCACCGCATGAACCCAATCTGTTTTACCCATAGGGGATACTAGTGTTGTAAATGAGAATTAGGGCCTATGAGACTCGGGGGCTGTGGTGTAGTGGTTAGCATGCTCGACTTCGAAGCAGGCGGCCCGAGTTCGATTCCTGGCGCCCCCGTTTCTTTCATTCTTTCTAAATTGGGGCATCCTCTTTCTATTCAACATTGTGGCGACCGTGACATAGGACGGAGAGGATAGGGCCGGGTCCTCAGGACAGCCTTATCCCCGAACCGTCTTCGGAGGTGGGTTAGGAGCCCCATGCGCTGGGTTGACGTTGGCACTTCAACCCTTACGGTACTCGTGCTGTGTGCTGTATGGATGTGTACATAGTCTCTTTCTGATCGGTCCCTCGGTTATGGGTGATCCGAAAAACCCTCGGTTTCGGTTAGGGGTGAGCCGGAGAAAACCCTCGGTTTCGGTTAAGGGTGAGCCGGTTAAAACCCTCGGTATTGGTTGAGAATCGTTCCGGGTCGATCGAGAAACCCTGTGGTTGCGGGTGAGCCAGGAAACCCTGAGTGTGGTATGATTGAAGTTGGCTTGGAGGCCTACGAGTGAATTTGCTCCGCCCTTGAGGCATCGGGTTCGCCCCGGGAGCATGAGTATCGCCGAGTATCGTTGCAGGGTCGCAACGATGTTCGAAGGGGGGACCCTGTTGTAAATGAGAATTAGGGCCTATGAGACTCGGGGGCTGTGGTGTAGTGGTTAGCGTGCTCGACTTCGAAGCAGGCGGCCCGGGTTCGATTCTTGGCGCCCCCATTTCTTGCATTCTTTCTAAATTGGGGCATCCTCTTTCTATTCAACACTAGATTCAGCAAATTTACTACCTTGGAAAGGGGCGGAGGTCCTTCACAATAAATGGGAGCCAGCACTTTTTGTACATCTGGGACGACCCCACTGAAAATCTGTTGTGCTACATTGGCATCCCTCTCGGTTGAATTGAAAAGGGGGACCCTTAGGGTGTTCGAAATTAAATCCGCCAGACGTCGATTTCTGAAATTCCGAAAATTCGGGTCTGACCCCAAAAAACCCGAAAAAGTCCTAGAAATTTGACGGCAAAACAAAAAGGGGTTCCCCACTAAGGTTTATTTTTCGTTAGCCGGGGAGCGATTTGATTTCTGAGAGGGAGTGACAAAATTTGACCAAAAATTTTCGCTCAAAAACCTAAGTTTTTAGGTTTGAAAAAATTTGAGCAGCACTTCCCCTTAGAAAATGCAAAATGGGTATCCTGCTGAAGGCTTCTTTTGCCTGAAAATAGAAATAGTTTCAAATTTTTGCCGATTATATAGCTATCCTTACTGGGTGTATCTGTCGAATTTTAGCGAATTTAGCCGATTTTTGGCGAGTCGGGTCGAGTTCGAGTGAAAATAAACTATCATAAACTATCATATCATTAAACTATCATAACTAACTATCAACTATCATAAACTACACTATGTTACAGGGGGGTTAACTATCATAAACTACACTATGTGCTCAAACTACTGCTTTGGTCCCTAAACGAAAATTTTGAAAACTCGTGAAGCTGGGGAGCCGTGAGCGATTATATACTAGGGATGGGATTTGGAAGTTGAAGGTATATTTTGCTAAAAATATGCTTGGCGGATTGTTTGCGTGCTGGTGGGGTTGAGCTGAATCCTGCTTCGCAACTTTTGAGCTATATTTTTGAAAAAGTTGGCGGTCAAGCGCAATAATAATTCCAAATATAGGCTATGCTGCAAGCGTGGGCAAGAAGACCCGGTGAAATTCTGACCCGGTTGGCGCGCAAAAAGTTTTTTTGGCCGAAAAATGGCGAAATTTGCGTTTTTCTGGCCAAAACTTCGCTCAGAGGTGCGCTATAGGATGTAGGTACAATTTTTTGTGGTGTCGGTACCGTGCGCTAAAAATTTAGACAGAAGTTAAAAAATTTGGAAAAATCGAAAATTTTTCGATTTTGGGGGGTATATCGGCCAAAATTTTTTTGAAAATTCGGGTTTTTCAGAGCAAGAAGCGGTTGGGGCGCAACTTTTGCAAAAGAAATGGGGAGGTTTTATACGCTTTCGAGCGAGACCTGTCCCGAAAAATGCAAAAACTTGCTAGCGAGCGCCTCAGAAATGGGGGTGTCTATATACCCTCCGTTTGGAAAATTTTGGGACCTAAAAATTCAAAACCCAGTTATTTCTGGGGTTTTAGGGGTCACTAAAGCTGAATCCGGGGTTGAAATTTACCCTAAAAAGCTTTTGGGTGCGCTGGGGCCAGTTTCAAAACGTTTCAAAAAATTTTCAAATTTTAGGCTTAGGCTTAGGGTGGGGGAAAAATATTAATCAGGGTCCTAAAATTCTGGCAATATAACTCCTAGTACCAAAATTTAATGCTGAATTCAAAAATTTTACCCTCCGGCCACAAAAATGCCGTTAGAGGGGTCTAGCGGGGTCAAAATTTCAAAAAATGAAAATTTTCATTTTTAAACTTAGGCTTAGGGGGGATATTCAATCTATCGCAAAACTTCCAAAACTACAACCCTTAGGGTCAGAATTTTGCGCTGATTCTTTTAAAAATGGTCTCCAGGCCAAGAATTGGCTCTAGAAGGCGACCCCTCAATTTTTGACATCATCAAAAATTTTGCTTCACGAAAAATTTCAAAAATTTTCTGAAAAAGGCTCTCACTCACTTCCAATTTTTCCGTGAAATACCTACGTGTCTCCTAACTTATCCCTATCAACTTTTCACAAAAATTGAGAGCCTTTTTCAACTGAAAAATTATGTCCCTAGTTCTTGTCCTTCTTGTTCACCTGAAAAGAAAACTCCCCAAAAACCGCTAAAAACACAAAAAAACCAATTGGAAAAATTTTCCTGGGGACAGGGAAAATTGTGGGGAAGATTTTTACTCGCTTTCTTCGTTGCTGGGGGTGCTCCTGCAACTTTTCAAAATTTTAGGGGGGGATTGAAATTTGTTTGCTCAAACGCAGTGTTTTTTTTTCAAATCGACCACTGCTCAAAACGTGTTCTTTTTTATTTTTGAGTGTTCTTTTTTACGATCACTTGTTTTTTTACTGAAAGTTTTAAACGGCGTTGTACTAATGTTCTTAACCAAAATTTACGTTCATACAATTCATCTACAATTGTGTTCCCAGAAAAAAATTTCGGGGCGATGACAATTTTTTGCAATAGGTTAAAATGCACTTTGTATCAATTTTAACACTTAAATACGCAGTATAAGTGTAAATCCACTAAGCCACATAGTTGCAGGGGTCTGGGGGCGGCAGCCCCCATAAAAAATTGGAGATTATTTCAGTTTTAGGCCAAATTTGGTTAACTGGAGACGTATCAGAATTTTTTTAGGCCGGAGGTTAAAAACAAAAGGGGGGACCCTTGTTGACAATTTCTTTAAGTTCGACCAAAAAGGGGGGGTCCCGACCCCCGACCCCCCCCCTGGCTACGCCCCTACTCGTTAGAATCCATTTTATTAGTGCAATAGTTTGGCGACAGATGGTCTTTATAACAGCCGCGAGCATTAATAAATCCGATTGATGTGGAGCACAGGACGACCCGAAAGGTTGAAAATAAGGTTTTTTTCCCCGCACCACTATATTATATTGAAAACTATTAGGACGCTGAACAAATAAACATATACATACATGCCCAATGTGCCATTTGCGTAGTTTCAGGCTGAGGGAAGCGCTTTCAGAATTTTTTTGAAATGATCTCCGTTTCCATACGATAAGCAGCCTAATCCATACACTAATAGCAGTGTATTAAGCAAATAGATTGTGCACAACGCACCTATACACACTTGCTTATGCTTTCATGAAAAACAATAGCAGGGAACACAAGGCAATAAAGTTGCAGGGGTCTGGGGGCGGCAGCAAAAATCAAAAAATTGGAGATTTTTGATTTTTAAGTTAAATTCTGTCAGTTGGCGACGCATCGGAAAATTTTTCCGGCAAACTTTTCCGGCTTTCTCACCCGCCCAAAATTTCATCCTGGATCCGCCAAAGTTCACAGTGGTTTGGCCAGGAAAAATTTTCGGGGGGATGATTTTTCGATTTTTTCAAATGTGTACAATGCACAAATATATACACGCACACGCTTTAATGGAACACGAAAGCTAGAAACACTGAGCCATAAGGTTGCAGGGGTCTGGGGCGCCAGCCCCTAGGAAAAAAATAGGAAATTTTTGATTTTTAGGCCAACTTTGGTCAATTGGAGACGTATCCGAAATTTTTCCGGCCGGACCATAAAAACCAAAGGAGGGAAAGTTTCAGTCGGAAAAAATTTCGGGGGGGGGTGGGAATTCCCCCCATTCCCCCGTGGCTACGCCCCTGGTTGTTCAGGTGTGTTTAGATCAGGGAATGGCCAGGATTTTGAAAAGAAAGGAGCACCTCGGCTTAGGCACTGTGAAAAATTTATGAAAAGAACAAATTTATGCTAAAAATTTCACACTGAAAATTTTGTATTTTTGTAAGCTCAATAAAGTCCCCTAAACGTCAAACAACGCGCCCCATACATGTAACAGCATAAAAATTTTGAGTACCCCCCTGGCGGGGACACTCCTCCCTCCTCTGGGACCGAATTTTTTGGGGAGGGGTCTTCCCCCCCATCCCCCACCAACTACATGTATGACGCGCCCCCTCCTCCTTAAACCTCCGAAAAATCTGGGACAAGCCCCGTCCCACACCCTAATTCCATACCCCATGTATAATCATTTACGCTGTTAAATGCTGCTAAACACCATGAAGTACCATACAACCTGGTCCTATACAC